>JANIJG010000886.1:0-45931 GCA_024611175.1 Megaceryle torquata | reverse complement strand
GAAATTAAGCCTTTTATCTGCCCAGCCTGATAGCTTTCTTCAGCCCTCCCCACTTTTTTTTAACCTGGTGAGCACATCTGTTAATAACTGTGCACTGAATAACATGGACAAAACAGCCTTACTTTTTTGTTTTGCTAAAAAGTTCTCACTATATGTTCATAATCAATTTAGGAACTCACATTTTGCAAAACTCCCTTAAGCCACAAAATCTATCACACTGTGAAGATACTTCTACACTATTCCAGGTATGAAGCAACCCAGGGGGAAAAAAACAGAAGGTCCATAGGAAGAGTAGTACAGCATCAAGGTTTTCTTCATAGGAAGTTGAGCTTCATGTGTTTTCCATAAACCAAAGGTATAGTCTGTGCTTAAAACAGATTTTTATATGCTGCTTTTTTTTTGAGTTTTTCTTTTTTATCTAAGAAAAAATATAAATAAATAGGAAAAAAAAAAAAAAAAAGCAAGAGAGAAGATCAGAAAAAAAGGATTTGGATTGATGCCCAAGGTCCAATTTTAAGGTTGTGTGAGTTTTTCTTCCAGATAGCTAATGGTAGAGAGAGACAATACTAAAAAGAGAGCTATAAAATGTTCACTATACGTAAAAAGCTGTACTGAAAGAGTATTGTTAAAGCTGCAGAATCAAGTACTCAAGAGACAGAAAAGCAAGAAAGAATTAACCTTGTCTCCCTGCCTATGTAGCATCATGTCGTCTTTAAATAGACCATGACATGGGGTTTTTTTTCTAGACCGTTCTACCACCTCATCCAGGGTACAGGAAGAAAGGAGTTCAAGTAATAAGCAATTCTTTGATATTTTGGTTATTGTTCAGTGTGTGCCCCTAGGCCTTACCTATGCACACCACTTAAACCCTGAGCTGAAGACAGAATTATTCATTTCATTATGGGCTTCCCTATGGTGCTCATCACACAAAGCTCTGTGAGCTTCAAGAAGTTTAATCTATCTTAACGAAACCTCTCCAAAGTGACATGATAAAATATCCCACTTTACAGAGAGGCACACAGTCAATACTGAGCTACTAAGGACCTAGGTCATGGGTTTTTGTCATGTTTTGTAATAATCTGGACCTTCAAGCACTGCACCCATTCACTTCAATTGTAGCTGTCACTTCTCAGCACTTCTTCATCTCAGCCTTCACAATCTTCAGAAATAACAAGCACACCATTACTAACCATTTGTGATACATCTGATGTAAGGGACTGTGCAACATGCTCAGGAACTCTGGAAAAGACAGACTCTGCTTCTTCAAGCCAGAACTTAGCTTCCCTGAGGGGAAGGCACACCTTCTCTTCCAATACTTGCATTAGATAAGACAGAAGTACCATGTACAACAGCATCCTCTACTTCCTGGGCCTGAGCAGGAAACCATTCTTAGAATAGGACAATTTTGACTACTGAGTAAAGTATGAACACAGGGTAAAAATAGCAAGGGTTCACATGAAGTAGAGCTTGCTCATAGTTGCACGTGAAAAAAAAAAAAAAAGAATTAATTAAGCTAATGAACAAACTTTATTATGACATTTTCTAACTTTCTGCCTCTTTGTTGGTTCTGCAGCTTCTTGTCACATCTTTCTTTTCTTTTGCCTTTCTCCTCTTTCTCCAGATTCTACCTACAGAGGGGATTTGCATAGCTAGTTCCTTTGTATGCCTGTTTATTCCATGCAGATGCTCTATAAGCACTTATCATTCAAGGCTGTGAAGAATTTAGGCACAATGAACAAACACAGACTTCTACAGGATATAAGTTGTATTGCATATAAGCATCCCACATTTTTTCAGACTTTTGAATATGGCCCATGTTTGAATAAAAGTGGGGAAAAAAATGCCAAACTAGCCACCACCACAAACCCTGAAAGACAGAGGCCAACTGTTTAGTTTAATGAAATTACACATTTAAAAACTGTGAGCATGGAGTGTGTGGTTTGCATTTATGCAGAACAGTAATCAGAACAAGCAATCCCATTGAAGCAACAAAAAGCATCATTTGGCAAGTATTCTTCAGATTGATAAGTGTCCCAGATGTTACAAATTTTGAAAGGTCATACCTTATTCTCTGTCATCTCAAGGTGATGGTGTTACTTTCATTCTGAAATAACTATCAGTTTCATTACTTTTTCTGGGAGCCCATGGTGACATCATACACAGAGAAACTCTAGTCCCAGAGGTACTTAAAACACACAGATTTGTTTAATTTTTTCTCTATTCTTCAAAGATTAGAAATTCTCTGAGTATAGTCAAGACTCTCACTGGGATGAATATTGATAATTCTGTGCCCGTGTTATCTCCTTAAACTGACTAAATATATAATTGTGTAAGAAGTCCCACTGATACTCTCATGTTTGAAAATTAACCCTCCACAAGTTTTTACAGAATTATTACCAAAATAATTACTATTGAGTTATGCTGCTAATAGCTCTGCTAAGCTTGCAAGTATAGAAACATTGAAAAGTCATTGCTTGTTTGGTTGTTTTATTTGTTTTCCCCATTACAAATCAGGCTTATTCATAGACTGCCTATATAGTTTTATTACTTATAGGAAAGATACTGTGATACTATTGCAAAGAGGCAACAGTGATATGCTGAAAGAGGCTCATGTGAGCATTTGGGTTAACAAAGCCAGACAGCAGTCTTCAGTTAAGAAAAACATCTTCCTTTTTAACTTTTATAATGACAAATATCAGAAAATGAAAAAATTCCCTTGAAATAGAAAACAAATATTTTAAATAATGGTAGCAATGAAAATAAAACTTGAAAATATCAAACAAGCAAACAAAATAATATCAACCAGCTATCAAAAAGTAAGCTTTTTTGGTTTTCCTTTTTAACTGAGCTTGTTGAATAGCAACATTCAGTCATAGTCTCATGCAGAGAGGTAAGTCATGAGCTGACTGGCTTCCTGCAGGACAGAACATTCCATACCAGTGCATTTCTGTGGGACCAAAGCACTCCAACTTTACTGTTGACTGGCAAAGCAACAGCTTTCATTTCTAACCTTTATTAAGCTTGGAATCACAACCTCCATATCTATTTTTTTCTTTAATAGTTAAAACAGATGCATTGACCTGAGGTCTGTAAGCTGAGTGGTGAACATGCATGGCTGTTCACAGTTTTGAAGGAGCACTTGATTTGGAACAGGTACTGAGTAGTAACAAGACACAGGATGAATTACACAATTCAGCCTCATGGCAGCATAAGTGGATCTTCCATTATTACATTTCTTTGGCATTTTTGAAAAGTCATGCCCCTGCGCATGGACATTCTGGCCATGATATGGTGGAGTGTCCAGTGATGACTCATCTGTCAGAATCATTGAAAGGAGGAAAAAGAGGCAGTAAAAGTCTCACATAAACCATATTGTTTATGTCATAAAGCAGAACTGATATTTCTCACATAAACTAGGCTACATGAATACTCTTTCTACAACACAAAAGTCACAAATTTCACACAAGGTAACTGGACATATTAATTGCCTAGATTCATGCAGCACGGCTAATTGTGGACAAGCCACGTCCATCACATCCATCCATGAAATTTAACATTGATAGCATGAGGTGGATTATTTCTGTTCTCAGCTTCCAGTATTTACAGAATCATATGGCTTGTTGCAGCACATGAATAAATTAAAAATAATAAACATGTAACCAAGTCTTCTCAGGATTTTTTCAATTAAATCAATTTCCTAAAAATACACCCTCTGTTTTGATATTATTATTTGATAGTATTTTTGATATTATTATTTTGTACCTCCCTGTGACAGTAATATAGGATTTCATTAGTTCCATTGACTACAAGGTATTTGGGAGAATTATTCTTGTTACGAAACTAAAATTAAATTTACCTATCAAATGTCTTGACTTAGAATAGGCAAAAAAGAGAAATAAAAGTGATCTATTTTTGTTTTTTGCTTTCCTTCTAAACCAGGTGATGCTGTTTAGATTCTTTCTGCTCTTGTCTCATTTACATTTAACTTGGCTGCTGATAATATGTCTCTAATTTGTAATTTCAACTGATTACTGATGACGTACATGGGTTTGAAGTGAATCCTATAATCAGCCTTCATTTTCAGGAGTGACTTAGGATTTTGGCTGCCCATCTGAAAAGGATCTGATTTCTTTTATAGAAATTATTGAAACAATCACCATCTGAACTTGTAAAGACCCCTCTAGTGCGTATCTAATCACTGAATCACCCACAGTCCTTGGCTACTTTGGTTAATTTAGGTCCACCACCTTTAAAACTACAGCTTTTCTTTTGTTTTGCTAGGTTTCTTTGGGTTTGAATATATCTATCATGACCTCCTTTAAAATAATTAAAATTCTGCGTTAATAGGAAATCTTTCAGGCAACATAATTGTTTTCCTATTTGGGGGTTATATTAATAATTTAATTTTTTTTTTTTTTTTTTTTTTTTTAACTTAGAATTAATGCTTTTCTTAAGAGCTTTCATTAATGGAAGAGACCATTACCATGGAGAAATTCCTCCCTTATTTTCATAAAAAAAGATAAGAAATCATTTCATTATAAAACAAATAAATGCTAAAATGTAGATAATTGTTCTTCAGTCAGATGGCATTAGTTCTGTGAAAGACATTGCTGCAGCTATGGCAGATTTCTTGTATGCATGTAATAATCTGGATGGTGCAGTAAGGTGAAAGTTGCATCTTGTACCATTGTGGAACTGCTGCACTCCCATTGCCAGGAACGATAGAACCTGTCCAGTTCTCATCCAACAGAAAAACATATGCAGAGAAAATTTTCTTTAATATGGTACAGCTTATATCTTTTTTTTTTTTTTTTTTTTTTTTTTTTTTTTTTTTTTAGTCTGTGATTAGCAGTTAAATTCAGCTATTTGGCAGTCTGAGTGATTATCAGGTGATCTTTTCAGATTCTATTTAGTCTTTGTCTCAGCATTGTGAAGGTATTTGGTGTTTGATTTGTGCAACAAGCACTTTCTAGATGGCTTCTTACTACAACCACCACTATTATTTTAGCCAGAGAACTTCCCTCAGTGCAGATGTTTTTCAGGTTGTTTTGAACACCTAATACAGTCAAGGTTAGTCTCTTGTCTAAACATTATTAATATACATAGGCTGAAAACAGGGAAGAGAGAAAGAAATATTCACTGCGGGAGGAAGTATTCTTTAATATGTTGTAAACACCTTCTCTAGTGTACATAAATATACATATTACTGTGAGTAATCTGTGGATATCAAAACACATTTATATCTAGCTAAATATTTTTCCATTGAAATCTATATAAATACATGTATCCAAAGCACGCTCTAAGTACCATCTTCTTTATCTGTCTTTGAAAACAAAATTAATAACATTCTAATGTAAGATGCTAGAAGCATAGCTATTTGGAGCAGGCAATAGTGAGTGTAATAGGATTAGAGTAACTATTTTCCCCTCAGACTCTTAGACTCTGTAAGAGGGAGAGGAAAAGGAGAAAACAGAAACAGCTTAACTCACCAAAAATCAAACCACTGCATTGCCCTCTTAGCCACTGAGTGTTTTGGGATGTAAGACTGAAGATTACATCAGTACAATAAAGGCTCCCTGCTCTCTCTACAATTACAAGATGTACACTGGGGGAGGGGGGGGGGAAGCGCAGCTTTACCCCAGCATCAGAGACAGCAGAAGTCAGAACAGGTAGAGAGGTGTAGAGAACAGGGAGAGAGAGGGAAGGGTTAAAGGCATTATCGCAGCCATTAGAGGGAAAAGTTGAAGCAATAGAAGCACTGTAGACTTCTCTCTCTCCCCCCTCCTCTTTCCCCCCCTCCCCTCTTCCCAAGCTGGATCAGTGTGTAGGGAGGGCAGTCATCACGCCATCCTGAGCAGCAAAAGCTGACGTTGGACGAAGCTGCCAGGTAGCTGAAAAAAGGCACAGAAGGCAGCTGATACCCACTTTTCAATGGGTTTGGTGGTTTTTTTTTTTTCAGTCTGAATCTGGACTTCAAGCAACACAGCGCCGGAGACAGCTCATCTGAACCACACTGTATTGCAATACTTGCTCTTCCCAAAGAAAGAGACTCCACTGAGTAGCAGAATGCTGCCAGTGTCGCAGCTAGAGCTACAATACAGAGCCTTTTTGTAACATTTTAAAATCTCTTTCTGTTCATATATTTAGAGATACATACATACATACACTCATATAAATTCTTCCTTTTCTGAGGGCACCTTTGGCTTTTGTTACCCCAATGTGACTTCTTCCTCGACTTGGAATGATGGGGACCTTTCTAGCTTATGTTGGATTCATTTTCTTTTCAGTTATGTATGTTCAACAAGGACTTTCTACCCAAGGTAAGATCACTTATTGTCAAATACGTGTGTGTGTTTTACTGTGCTAAAACAGAATGAGAATAGGATTGGGTTTGGGGTGGGGGGGATGGGGGGGCAGGAGGAAGAAGGGAATAAAAAGAAGGAAACAACCACAATGGAAAGGAGATGAGGGCACCAGCATTAGGTTTACATTTAGATTAAAAATTCTCTGCAAAAAGGAACAGAACTGAGAAGTTTCCCCAAAGTAGGAATAAAACAGGCTCCCTTTACATGATTGCAAAGAGGGAAGTAACAGGCACCTTGAAGAAGAGTAAAGGGATATTGGTGATAGACATATATGTGTTCAGGATGTACATGTTTGTGTATATGTATGTATGCATACAATAAACACCTACTCGTGCATGCATAATTATTGCATTCAGACCAAGTACCGGATGGCTAAATCTACTGCCTCTCTTAAAATATTGCAATCTCCTTTAGTGCTGCATCCCCTTTCCTCTCCTATTATCCTGCAATGCTCAGAGTCAGACCTTCATTTCGATTCTGCGACTATGTGTATTTCTGCCTCCACGCTAAAAAAAAAAAAAAAAGAAAAAAAAAAAAAAGGAGAAAAAGACAAAATCGACTTCTTTGAAGACCTCCCCACCAAAAACCCCGTCGCCTTTCTCCCTCCCCGCCGAAAGGCGCGCCTTGCATTTCAAGCAGCCCCGTCACTGCAGGACCCAGTTGTTTGGGACCTCGAGGCTGAAGCGACGCTGTCAGCACCATGGACAGATCGCCCGGGGACGTCCCCTACCCCCGCTGCCCGCTGCCCCCGCTCGCTGCCCGCTGCCCCCGCCTCCTGCCCGCTGCCTGCTGCCCGCTGCCCCCGCCTGCTGCCTACCTTCTTCCCGCTGCCCGCTACCCCCGCCCACCACCCGCCGCCCCCCGACCGTCGTTCACTGCTCCCTGCCCACTGCCCACCGTTCCCTGCCGGAAGCTCCCCGCCGGATTTGTGAGCCTGTGTCAGGCTGCGCTTGGCAGTGCGGTCGGGGATGATGCTAAGAGTGTTCCCCTCCGCGTCCCCATAGCACTCACACGCACTGACCAGGAGGAGAGGGAACGAACAAACAAACAAACAAACAAAAACCCAAAACAAACTTACAAGCCCCAAATGCACAAAATGCACAGTCCTTTTGTCAGTTTAACTCGGGAGACTAGCAATCGCTGACTGGTGGGGGCGGGGGGAAGAAGGGACACCGTGAAATGGAAATCTAGTAGCTTTGCTAAGAGTCTGTTGCCAAGCACAAATGTAAGGGGGGAAAAAAGTAACACTGGTTGAGTGTATTGATAAATTATCCCAGCAATTGCGGGTTAACTAGGAATACTGGATAAAGAGAGAGAAAGAGAGGAGGAGACAATGAGCAATATTTCCTTTGCATCATAACATGCTGTAGTCAATCTGTAACAACGCATAACAGAAAGCAACGCTGCAGGGTCTTTCCAAATTTTCCTCTTCTTGAAACACAGGTTTTATTTATTACATTGTTTGTCTTCAGTCCCCCTCACTTGACTATCATATTTCATTATGTTACACAATTTTGAAGTGCATTATAGGAAAGGATGAAAAGGAAGTAAAGACTGAGACTTAAAAAAATACTGGTGCCCTGGGCTGTGTCCAGCAGGATTAGTTTTTAAACCTGGCAGTGGTATGCTTCAAGGGATACAAAGGTGAAGGTTAGGGCTCGAAAGTGTCTGTCAGGACTGAGAAACAGAAGATGTACTGCTTCTTGGTCTGATTATGCAAGTAAATGCTATCAGAAAGAGTAAGTAACTCGTAAAGCCTTTGAAATGGGTGTTTTGATGAGTGGTTGTAACCTGCACCTCAGAAGATTGCCCGTTCCAACAGCCACTCCAGCTGGATGTGGAAGGTCTAACAATTTGCACATCTCCAGCTCAGCCCTATGAAATACAATAAAGCAGTCTGATCTTTTTTTCCTCTTCCAAATTGCTCCTGCACAAAAATCCCTCAGTGAATCTGGTGAAATACTGCATTTTGCCCTAGGGTATTTCGACCTCATTACATGAAACTTTACTAGCCCATGGGAGCAAGCAGGGGGGTCTATAGCATTTCCCATGAGCAGAGCTTAGAGTGTAAAGATGGATTTGTGCATAAGGGAGGAAAGGCATACCTGGGTGTGAGAGAAACTGAGGGAGTTAATACGTGGGGTAACTGGAAAATCACAAAAGAGAGGGGGAATAAGAAAAGAAATGAAGAAATTAAAAAGGATAAAGAGAGGGAGGGAAAAAGGAACAAAACAAAACAAAACAAAACAAAACAAAACAAAAAAAAAAAAAAAAAGGCAGATGCTATATGATGAGTAGATAGCAGGCGATCCCAACATGTTATGCATTTGTTTTGCAGCAAAATTCACAGAATTTCCCCGAAATGTCACGGCCACTGAAGGGCAGAATGTAGAGATGTCTTGTGCTTTCCAAAGTGGCTCCACTTCGGTGTACCTCGAAATCCAGTGGTGGTTTCTGCGGGCAGCTGAGGACCAAGAGGCTGGAGCTGAGGTGACAGGCACTCAGGTACTGATCCTCTGCCATGAAGTCCCCAAACTACTCTGGAATGACACAGGACAAGGGGTGGAGAGGAAGGGAGAGAGGGAGAGAAGGAGAGAAGCAGGGCAGAGGGAGGGAGAAGAGGGAGGTTCTGGATATCCCCAGTGACTTAATTTTGACCATGAAATAACAGTGCAGGAACCTGCAGAGAAAATTTCCCACTTCAGGAGAGTGCTTTTGGTGCCTGTCACTCTCAGGATGCAGCTAGGGATGTTTGCAAAACCACACTAATTTCCAAAGCCTTTTTTTTTTTTTTTCCCCCTCTCTCTCTTATGTTCCCTTTGGAAAGCAGCTGTTCAGAGATTGCTCCTTGTGGGAATTTTTTATATCCAAAATGGCAAGATCCTACATGTGTCCTCCAGTTTACAGCTGCTGCAGTCGAGTTGGCAGCCCTAACTCTGCATACAGCTGCCACAGGAGGGCACACACTCTGGTGGGGAAGCAAGGGGGAATCAATGCCCCAAAGAAGCAAAAAAAAAAAATCATAAAAGAGAACGATTTCAGCCTCCTGAGCAGTACAGGGAGTACATGTCCTTCATCCGGGGACAGTCCTCCCCTCCTCCGCTGACACCTCCGCACTGGTCTCGGCGTTCCGCCGCTCCCAAAAGACGCCCACGCGAAGCGGGCTGTCCGTAGCTCCACGGGGTAATGCCCCACGCCAACCACTGAGATTCGAGGTGTGCCCCGCAGCCCGTACAGGCTCTCCCCGGCGCGGCCTGCAGGTGGCACACACGGCGCGGCACTCCGCGGCGGGGCGCCGGGCGCGGTGCGAGGAGGGGGCCGGTCACCCGCGGCGGTGGGGTGGGGGCCGGCGACCCACGGCGGCGCTCCTTTCCCTGCAGGTGGAGCTCCTGCCCGAGCGGGACCTGGACAGCGACGGCACGAAGATCAGCGTAAGTGGCGCCGCACGGTACGGGCAGCCCCCGCCCGCCGGGCGGATCCTTGCCGAGACAGCTCACCCCGGGCGCTGCCGGCGGCCGCCTCCGAGCAGGCACGGCGGGATGTAGCTGCATCCCGCAGCTGTTCTGCCCCGCATCCCCTCCCTACATGCACTTCAAGCTGACGTGAGCAGGCGGCCGGTGGCCTGCAGCTTGTTCTCGCCGACCCCGGCAAAGAGTGCCAGGACAGTCCTGCCTGTCGAAGCCTTCACCCCTGGGGACCCCAGGGCATGAAGACATCGGCAAGCGAGGTGCAGGCAGTAGGCCTTCGGCAGATTCTGTTCTGTGAAGCAGACAGCCTGCACCCATCCTTGTACCTCTGTTTCAGTTACCCTAGACAGCGGCTGAATGTGCCTTAGCTGTACGAAGCTGTTTTCAAGGCTGAATTTAGATTGTGAAGCTGCACTTTCCTGCAGTGGTTTGTGCAACTATTTAAATGGGTGCTTTCCCAGGTTCATATTCACAGTCAGAAAAAAAGCTCAGAAAGTTTTCAGACTAGACTCCCTCTTGGAGTAGTCTTCACTCTTGACCACTGAGACTCTTTCTCAGGAAGGTGGGGTTATGACACTAGACTTGCTGATCTGCTGTTTGTAGGTTAAACCAGAATGTTGTCTCAACAAAGTTATGAGCAACATTGCTCCAGTCCCTGTCTGGGTAGCAGCATTGCTCCAGTCCTTGTCCAGGGAAAGGGTGCTTTCCTCAAGAGACCCATATCCTGAGTCAGGCACAGTCACAGCCCCTGACACCAGAAGAGTTTAGACCCTCCTCCTCAGTGTTCCAAGAAATGAATGGTGGTAGAATCATGGTGTGGTGCTTACTGCAGTGGAAAGACACAAGACAACTACTTCGTAGATACTGCAGCATGAATATTCCTTACGAGGCCAAAGGGGTTTTTGCTTTCCCAGACACAATCTCTTCAGAAGTACTTTTTTAGCTGCCACCAACGCTGTAAAGCTCAAACCAGAAACAGAGGAGAATGATTTCTGTTAAATTCTTTATTTGTCTGCTCTTTGATGCCTACAAATAACTAATCAAGTAATTACATCAGGTCAAAGTGCAGCCGAAGAGCATTTATAAATGAGAATTCAGGTACACTATGCTCAAAACAATACATATTCTAGCCATACTTACAGTTCCTATGATATTTCTCACCATACACTATGAACGATTTGTGTCATCGACCATATCTTGAATTACATTTGTAGCCTATATTACAAATGAGTCCCACATGTGGTCTTTGGATACTATTGCACTACACATAGTGATAGCAGCTCATTTATTCCTTATCAATACTGGCTTATTCAGAATTCCCATAGTAATCCATAAAATCTGTGACCCAGTATAGGCTGTAAAGCTTGTCTCGTTTTTTCAAGTTAAAAAGCTCTGTCTCTCATCATGTATGATAATAGTTCATGATGGGGTATTTATACAGTGTTTTTATAAGCTTGCTTAAAACGATTTATATTTGCAATTAAAAAAAAAAGTCAACATTAGGTTGACAGACCAAATACACTTGCTACGAAAGTAGCAAGTGCGATTTCCTTTTTTTTTTTTTTTTTTTTTTTTAATTTCTTGGAGGCACACAAAGAGTCTCTGCTAGTGCTACTGGAAAGTATCTTCATGAATGAGCAAACTTTTAAATGCATTTAGTAAATTCTTAATGGTAAAATACACTCAATATATTTTTTAACTGTGCTGAAATACACCGCTTCTATTGGTTTTAAATGATAATCAGGCATAAATTGAAAATATGCATACTTGCTTAATGCAACAATTTCTAAATTTCCAATGCAAATCACAAAACAAATACTGGTTTTCACTGGTGCTATGCAACATTGTTAACTTTGCAGATATTGCATGGGAACAAAAGGAGACAGAATATAACCTATAGATCCTTGTTCCATTCATATGAAACTTCTTTAAACCTTTTGCTGAATGTGAGCTGATCAGTAGAGATATATTATTATTGAATATTGTTTAAATAACTATTGAGTACTTTCTGTGTAATTAATATTGCATACCTTATGCCTGAAAATGTGCAATCCATAATTCCAACTCAGCTTGCCAAGTATAAATTCAGAGCTGGATACAATACAACAGACTGTAAAGTCCATCCAGTGCCTTAAAGCAATAATGTATTCACAAGTATTGCTCTTCAATACATCAAGCAGGGAGAATAGATACTTCGCCAGTGTTGGTGGCTACAGAATGCCAAGTTATCAGAAGCAATGTATTGTATAATTACCAGTAACACATGCCTAGTTTCACTCTAACAGTTCTCCATTATCTTGGCCTATCATATATTCATCACCCTGATGGTTCCTCATTGCCTGTCATTGATATGACAAAAAGCAACAGTTGCATCCATGTTTATGTAATGGTGGAAGTAAACCAGGTTCAGTTCTTTAGAGATGAAGTTTTCTGCCCCACTGAATCTGTTTTAACTGGCTTCCTGTGAGGCAACATATATTAATCCAGATAGAAATAGCCAATTAATTAAACATAATTTCTCTAAATTGATGAACATAAAGAAAGGAATCTGTGTTACCTTCCCTAATGCATCTTAATACCCATCACACATTTCTGGATGCATAATTTACTCATGTGTGTTTTAATTATGTGAGACAAAAATATGTTATGTTACTCTGAGATATTAAAAGCCATTAAAAATAAATCAGGAGTCTTATTTTAGCTGACAACTTTTAAAACTATCTTGACAATGTGCTGCAGACATGATACATTACTTCAGATAAGTACACATTTATATGTGTTACAAAGGAACTACCTGACACAAGAAGTCTTGTTATTGTTAATAAACAAAAAATGCAAAAGGTTTGGACATGCCTGAAGGAGATAAATTGAATGTCAAATAGCAGTTTCAATGTAGTGAAGGCTACAAGCTAATCTAATAAATTGTTACTGAAGAAGTTCAAATATTGGCAAATATCTCCAGCAAAATTGTTAATGTACTAGTTCAAAAGCTGAATTGTTCAATAAAGCCAACTAACTGAAAAGATTTAACCAATGAAGTGCACTGATATTAGATTTATGTAAGAAAGCTCATTAAGAATGTTTGTGATCTTGAGCAATTAATTGGAATGAGCATGGTAGTTAGGGTTGTTTGTCTGAGGCCAATTAACATTTCAGAGTAAATCATCTAAAGAGTCTTGGAAAGAAGATATCAGGCATCCTCATAGATACAAATAGTCATGCTCATCCTTGATGCAACTTCCCTGCAGTAAGCACAATCACACCACTGATTAATTTGGCACTTGACTACTCTGGACAGACTTTACAGCAGTAGAGTCTTCCCAGAGAAAGAATAATACCTCACAACCTGTTTGTTTGTTTTTCCTGGCAAATTTGCAGACAGTGAAAGTACAAGGGAATGACATCTCCCACAAGTTGCAGATTTCAAAAGTGAGGAAAAAGGATGAAGGCTTGTATGAGTGCAGGGTGACCGATGCCAACTATGGAGACCTTCAAGAATACAAGGCCCAGGCATTTCTCAAAGTCAACACCAACAGCCACACTAGGCGAATGCAAGCCTTTGAGGCATCTCCAATGTGGTTGCAAGACATGAAACCTCGCAAAAACGTCTCAGCAGCTGTTCCAAGTAGCATCCATAACTCTGCCAATCAGCGTGTGCGTGCCACCTCCAGCCCTGAAGCAGCAGCCAAAATCCCCAAACAAAGTCCACAATCAGGTATGGTAAAGCATTTTGAGCTTTCGTTTGATTGCTTACCAGCATGTAAAAGGAGGCTAACTCAACAAGGTAACCAGGAATTGTAACTAGGAAGAGTGTGGTGCTCATTTATTCCTCCTTCTTTCTGGCTCTATTCCTCCTGCTATCTCCTTGCTTCCTAAAAGCTGAAGAGTAAGTTTCTGGGCAGAAGCAGAAAAAAGCCTATATGTGGATTTTATCACTAACTGGTTTTATCCACCTAAGATTAGCTCTCTAATCAAAGCATAACTTTCCCTGTAGTGTGTGAGTAGAGAGAGAGGTATGTCAATACCTAACTCATTTTAAGACAGCTGTGCATGATAAATTAAATAAAACACCTATCCAAAAGTGTTTCTTCTTAAGTCAATTCACATCAGTCACCTAACTTTTATATCCTTTTGGTGAAATTAATCTACTTTTAGTATCAATCCTATTTTCTAAGGAACTTGACTTCTAAATCTAAGCAGACCTTAGATACACCAGATTGTTTCTCTGTTGCATAGGCTTTAGAAAGACTGTGGGTTTGTCAGAGAATGTGAGTTTGTCATCTTCAGCTGCTTGACCATTGGCTTTGAATCAAGTGCTAAAATAGCAGTGCATCAATTGTCTGTCATGTCAAAATTAACAAACTAATATTGGTTTTGGAGATTTTCTACAGCACTGTATAAATAGTCTATAAACAATACCAGCCTGCATTTTCTATATCGATACAGCAAAATTCAGTTATGCAAAAGTCCCTGAATATACAGGAGGTGCAGCTCTTGACCATTCTATGATGACAATAGAGAGATTGACAGGATAAAAAATAGAGGCATGTTGTAAATGATCAAAAATCCTCTGTCAAATAAACTGCTCAAGTTAAAGGGTTTCTAGGTTACTTCTGTTTACACCGAGGATCCAGTGTAAGGCAGAACATCACAACCTAGCTTAAAGTGTATTGTGGAAATTAACCTAGTTTGTTCTGATGCATCATTTTTCTGCTAGTAAATGCAATGTCATCAAAGCCAAAACTGTGAATACTACAAATTTCATAGCACACCTATGGTGACATCACTTTCATCTTATAAGCACACTATTAGAAAAACATTTTGATAAGGAAAATAGATTTAATTACAGACTGGAACAATATGATTATTCATATGAGAATTATTATTGCAACTAGAAAAGATTATGCACATACAACCACTATTCTACATTTCTATACTTTTTTAAAAATTTCTTTTAAAAGTTTAATTTGATTTTTTTTACCTGAAATGGACCTGAAATTGTATTTTACCTCTTTGAAAAAAATGTTTAAGCTGTTAGAAGAAAAGAAATACTACAAGTGATGTTAAATCATCATTCTACCCTGGCTTTCCTTTTGGAGAAAAGTATATACAACTTATTTTCCATTGGACTCATACATTTCAAAGTAGCATATTTGTCCGTGAAGTGGAAACTCTGGTTTCTGTTCAGTCCTATGTAAAATTTATTAAAATAGTCACAAGTTTATGAGATATGTAGCTACACTGCATTGCGGCCAAACTGTGCACACAAAAGCTAATCCACTAAATCGCTTTGGATATATAATTGAATCTATAATATTGTTTTTGTCTTTAGTTCAAGCAATGTCTTTCCTGATTGCTGGACTTTTAGACATTTGTTATTTGAGAGATAGCAGGTTATTGCATGGAAAGGTCCTTGTAAAACAAAACAAAACAAGCATAGAAAAAAACTCAAGTCTCTATTTTTGACTTAAGATTAGTGCAGATCAAGTACAGACAATCCCAATCATAAATAATTTTAAAATTAAACAGTTTAAAATATAATTTAGTTTATGAATTAATTTGTTTTATGGTGAAGCACAGATTAATGCAGTTTTCATCACAGCTGAAACTCATCTACTGAAGAAACATAGAGTACCAAGAATCCATATTAGGCTTATTTTCAATTCATTGAAATTTATTATCAATTTATTCAATTTATTCACTTGTTACACAGTAATTACTAGTGATATTTTTGATGAACATCAGTTCAACTCTTGAGAAGCAACATATATCTTCCTTTCCTTAGAAAAAAGCTGGGCCTTATTTTTCCAGCTATGGTATGATTTGTATTTTCACTCCCATTTTACACTCACTTTACACAAATAGAAATACCCACAGGTGCAAAAGGCAGTGGGGGTTTTTAATTTTATGTAACTTTGAGAGGCAATTTCAGCTGAGGAAGGAGAGACATCAGTTGTGAGACTTCAGAAAAGCAGAAAGGTGGTGTTATAGACAGTAATAGTCTTTCAATGATATTGAATCAACACAATTTTCTTACACTGTCAAATGAAAAATTCTTCCCTTTTTCAACATCATGCTAACTATATATGCATGCACAAGACTGCTGTCTGATTGCATTTCATGTAAGCAATGTATCCATCCAGCCTAGAACACAGAAACATGGTTGAATACAAATTTACTATTAACTATGTTTGTATTTGAAAGACATAGGGGGTGACTGTGGTGTGTTCATGTTGAGCAATACATTGACTTCAGCAATATTGCTTGAAGAGAGAAGTACTATTAGCCATAGGTAATAGTATCAAATATTTTCCAATGTTAGAAAGTTGATGTGTAGCTATTAGCAAGCAATAAATTTTAGTGCCATACTCACAGTCTATTGAGAAATATGTTTACATCAGAGGGAACTGTAACACTGAAACTATTGGGAAATCTGTATTCAGCTATTTCTGAAGAACTCAGCTTCTAATACAAGAAAGATTGAATCCTATTACATGAATATTTTGTCCACAAAATTTATTTTTGAAACTAGACAGCACTGTACTTAACTCCTATCCTGAAGCACACTGCAAGATTTATTTCTTAAAAGTACATAATTAATAGGTAGCTCTAGAAAAATATTTTACAGTCACTGCTATTTTAAGAACTCAGCATTTCCCAACGGAATAGATATTTCTGCCATTTGACTCTTTTGCTCAAAAATAAGAATATCTGTGGTAACTATGAGGAAGGTGTATAACCAGGGCTGACAAATTAAGGTGATACGAGGTCCATTCAGTATTTTGCACTGCTCTGAAAAATGTTATGTGAGTGTAGAAAAAAACATACTTGTTAGAATAATGGAGATCCAAATAGGAAGAAAGATTTAAAGAGAGCATCTCCCACAGACAGTCTTCAGATAATATAAGAAGCACTAAATGTCCATCTGAAAGTCAAAAAAAGTCAGGAAAGTAAAAGTTAAAACTAACACAGCTTGACCCTTTCATTTCATATTCACCGGTTGCAGCAAATGAAGTATGTCATCACAGTTTAACAGGAATCTGAGTAATTTGACAGCCTAATCTGCATATATCCTGAAAATATTCTATGTAGGTGGAGTGACAGACTTTTTTTTTTTGCATAATTCATAACAATATTATCTTGGTCCAATGGTAAATGTACAGAGTTACCAAAGAGCCTTGTATTTCTAAGCAACGTTGCAAATAATTGAGGTCCAGAGCTGCAATTAATTAAAGTAAAAGGAAGCTAAATAAGGTACAGGATGCAGCAACTCTTACTGTTTCATGGAAATAAATCTAGACAAACTCTGCTACCTGCACTCAAATCACTCACTTTTATAGCAACACAAAGGGCTGCAGAATTTGATCTGCTGAGAATGAATATATCCCCCAAACTCTTCCTGTTCTGGCAATGCTCTGTTAAAGCACTCAAAGCCATTAGTCGCTTTTCAGACTCAAGAAGATCAGTCTAAGAGAACTCAAGAGGGAATAACTAAAAATGAAGAAATTATGTTAGGTCCAATTTCTGACTGCTTGCATACAGACTCTGCACATTTCTAGCAACTTTTTGTCTTTCTTGAAGAAACAAATTCAACTATTAACCTAACTACATGCCAAAACTGTTCCTGTTATGATGGCAGAGTTGCACTAAGTGACTTAAAAAGGAAGCACAAAGGAGAAGGTGGTCCTTATCTAAGAATAACTGGACTCTTGGCATCATAAATCACAATAAGAAGCTGAGCATCAGTTGTGAATGCAAAAGAAGTGGATAAAAACATATTTCTTCAGTCTGTTGATACCGATAAACAAATGACATTCCTTCCAGCCTCCATTTTATCTACAGAATAAAGGAATCTTTTGTTATCAATCTATTGTAAACACAAATTTCAAGTCAAATTTGACATGTTTTGGAATATAAACCAACTTCTGTGTTGTTGGTTTTGTGTTTTGGGTTTTTTTAATCTTATGTCTCCTCTTAAAGTGAAGGGACAGAAAGTCTGTTCTAGCCTCCACCAGGGTGACAGCCAACATTTCCTCACTAAGAGAAAGACTTTGGCTTTTCTGGCTGCTGTTTTAGAAACTATGAGTACCCATAAATCTGGGAGACAACAACCATTACAGTGATTGTTGCAAAATAAATGTCAAGCCTCAGTTTCCTTAGGAGTACATTAAAGCAAAAGCCAAATGAGAGTTTTCTTCTTACTGTTCTGAACCTTATCAGCCATTTTCAGAAATTCTTGCAAAAAGATGATGCAAGGGCTATCCCATTTTACAACTGTATACACTACAATCTCCAGTTTTACTTCAAACTTACACTGTGGTTCTCTCTTCCTGAAATGAAGCCACTCCACTTTTTTAGCTTTGAAATAATAGAATAAATTCTAACCATGTTAACTGATGTAGCACAATTAGCCACTTAGTTGTTGATCTTGAAAGTGTGTAAGCAACTTCTCAAAGTGTTAATCTGCTCCAAATAACTTCATTGAAAAAAAAGCAATGTCTTAACAGCACCTAAACCCTCTTCTTTAGACCAGAATTTCCAATGCAGAATTAACTCACTATGGCCTCAAGTTTCTTTTAAAAAACCCACATCTTGATTTCTTTCATGTGCATACTTACTCATAAAACCAAATGCTTGTATAAGTATATAAACTCCTGCTGTAGTACTTAGTCCAACTGAACCCATTAATAAACTGGTTTTGATGTATCTGAACTTCTAACTTCCTTTACAAGCAAAATGGTATCTACTTTTTGTAACCAACCCTCACTGCTGCTGCCAACTGCTGATACTCACCATTGTCATCTTTCTATTAATTTCTATTCTTCTTACAAAAACACATGTTCAGGAATTAAGAAAACACTCACTAAACAGTATGTGTTCAATTTTCTTGTTCTACAAATTTTAGCAGCTGTTCAGTCCCACATGCCCATGCCAGACTAAGTACTGGGTATGCTTAGTTTCAAACATATTATATCAGAAATTAGACATGTTATTTTCATCCTTAGTTATGCCCATGGTTAAGTACTAATACTGAATGATAGAAGAAAATAATGGTCTCATATTTCTTGAGATAATAATGGATTCCGTCCTTAAACATATGATATCTCCTCTGTAACTCGTATTCCTGGAAAAGTGATGGCATTTGGAAAGAAATGTTAAATAAACTTAGTTAATCACAAGTAGGGATAAGAGGGAATTTGAGAAAGCAGGTAACAGCAGATTAGAAACAGCCTGCTACAGGAAAGGGAATTCCACAGCATATTTCCATTTTTATTATTCAAATATAGCCCAGCCTACTTGAGCAGTTGGGTTTTTTTTTCACTTAGCGTACAGGTTATATGCATGAAAACATGGAAAACTGTCTTTGGATGCTGCACTACATATTTGCCTCCTATGAAGCCAATCCAGAAACACTGAGGACAGACACAGCAGGAACTAAATTCACAGAGGTTAAGAAACTCATCTTACCCTTTTTCCATCTGCATTGTTGTTTATCTACACACATGTATACTGAAAACTTTCCTGTTCTTTAAGTAACCTTACCAGTATATTTCACTGTCCATCTGCCATTGCTACATATGCACTTAATCACCTCTCTTCCTTTCTTTTAGCTATTTAAAAATGAACGTTTCAGACTCACCTCACCTTCAGAACAAAACTGATATATAAAGATCTATTAGGGGACAGACTCCCACAGGAGTTTCCTGAGTATCAGAATCACAGTCATTCTGTTCTACATGCCTAATGTAACTTTCTTTGTTAATTAACCACTGGAAAGATTGCAGATGGGCCACACAGTTAATAAAGAAAGAGAAGAAAATAAAATAAAGCAAGAAAAGAAAGACAGCGAGGAAAAAAAAATCTGTTGTTTGTCAGCTCACTCAAGTTGCTTTTCATTGCTACACAGGCAGCTTGCACTGGGTCATCAGAGATTGCAGCATATGTGACAGGGCGTGCTCTCGAAATAACTGATGGGATTTCCTTGCTTCAGAACACAACCCATTTGTTACTTGACACATATACAGCAAAGCAGAGGACATTTTCACTTGTTTCAGATGAGAAGCAGGAAGTTTCCCATCTATGGTGCCCTACTTCATAAGAAAAATCCTTTGTAGCACTTAAAATTAAAAAGAATGAGCAGAATTATCTGCTATTTGAAATGGATACAACTGCTGAAGCAAAGAAAAAAAGGGGCATTCATTTACAATAGCAAAAAAATTGGTTCAAGCATGAGGATGAAGATGAATTCTCTTCTACTCATAGAGAGTGAATTATAAGAAGAATCTAAGCTATAGTCAGCTTGTATCAGCTGAAGAAGTTTAGGACAGTGAAGCTGTCTGGGAGCACAATAAAGGGAAGGAAAATACCTGAAAACTGCTATTTTCAGCTCATCCAGATTCAGGGAAAGGAGGCATTCTTCATGGTGTTTTTTGTTGCTTCAATTTTTTTTGTGAGCTTTTTCTTTAACTTTGATCAACTTTTTTCTAGTGTTTATCTTTGAAACCTTAGGCCAGACTAGCTAGAAAGTTTAACACTTTTAGTATTTTCTTACTCCCTGGACAGAGATTTCTCATTTCATTGAATAAATCATGAGTTTCAAAGATATTCCAAACACAACCTTCTTTACAGCTACAGTAATAATCAATTAATCCTGCTTTGCTGATGATAAAGCCAGATGTCATTTGAAGAGTAACTGATGATCTGTCTGCCGGTCTTGTGAAAATAAGACTCTGTCCCAAACCCTTCGTTTTACTTTACTGTAAGGAAGTTGCAATTTGCTGTCTTTGTGGGGGTGTTTGTGTCTGATCCACCTCACTGAAGTTTGTTCCCCCACCTATTAACAAATGCTACAGTCTTGGAACAAAGTTGCCTAATGTGCTAAGAAGAATAAAAATTCAAAAGTTAACTGCCACATCCAGCATTCCCAGTGCTTCATATATACGTATATAGTCTTTGTGTTCATCAGCAGCAACAAAAATACATATAGTAAATCTGAATGCCACTTCTGCTGCTAGTCTTACTTCTACTACTGTTGTTACCTCAGCTGCTGCTGTTGCTTCTGACACTGACTGAGTCTTTTGGCCACCAAATCACAACCACAGGGCTATAATGACTATAAAAGTGACTTATACATGACTACAGAAGATGGTGTATCCATCTCCAGTTCATTCTGTGCAATTGAAAAAAGAGTTAAAAGGGCAAGATGTTTTGTCAAGGAGCAATAATAAATCAAATATGAAGCTAAGAACTACCAATAGATCTCAGAAAGAGCTAGACAGTCAGATGGTGCAAAGCCCTTTAGTAGAATAACACTGTTTGAGACTATGGCTACACAGAATTGTGCCTTTCTGAAACTTTGCAAAATAACACGTTGATTACCTATTTTGTACTCTGTTGAATTATTCACATGCATACAATAAGTGCTGATTAGTGACCATCTTATACCCAAAGAGTCTTCAAATAAAGATGAATGACATTTCATGATTATGATTTATCCTACATTTCAAAACTGTAAGGGGAAAGGTAAAAAAAAATCTGAAATATAAGAAAAGTTCAACAACGTAGAATGTGAAAGAAAAAGAATTAATACAGGATTTGGCACAAATACTTCAAGCTTCATTCTTATAATCCACCATTTTCAAACTAGTGCACTGTGATTTTATGGGTAAAAACTCTGCAATCTTTTATTTGTATCACAGTAATATCAAGGGTCAAGACTTTGACTTGTGAACTCTAAATTAGTTCTTGTATGGCAGAAGGAAGTAAATGCCTGCTCCTAACCGTCCCAGTTCACAGTTTTGAGCATTGAATTACTTAAGCATCTATGAAAGCTGATAAACTAAAACATCAGGTTGCTAAATTGAGATAGATGAAGAGATGGCATGGGGTTTGTTTGTATCACTCCTACTATTGGGGATTTAAATTCCGTAAAAGGAGGAGAGAGTTGGTGGCACTGTCATCTTAAACTACTCCAGCTAAAACCACTAAGAGCTTGTGAGTCACAGCCCTTAGACAGAGATATGTTCTGTTAGTCAGAGACATTGTTTTAATCTCTATAATAACTGCATTGTCCACCAGGCAAACAAAAGATCAGAAGAATGGCTTATGCCTCAAAACACTTGCCATATAGGAATCAGGCAGAGAAAAACAGTATCAACCAGTGAGACGGGTAAAGATATATGGGAGCTGAGGTGAGATCCATGGAAATAAATCTTATATAAATGATATAAATAGAAGAAGATTAGGTTGATGGTATGTCAAACATAAGACTAAGCAATGTCAGGTGTGAAAAGCAAGAACAGAAATTGAGTAACATGCTGAAATATTTACAAATAATTATATTTTTCCCTCTGTCTCTGTTAAAACAACCCTCTTTGTATGTGTTTTTCCTGATATGACAGTGCTGTTGAAGATGATAGAGTAATATGATATTAAGTATCATCCCACTTAGGATAATTTTTCTGATAGATGAAAAGGTGAACAGGGTGAAAAAGTACAGGAGGGAAAAGATGAGTTCAGTTCTATTTTTCTTCAAATAAATCAAATATACACACATCAAATATATGCACATTTATATACATTACAAAAAGGCTGAGCAATTTGTGCTGGAGCCACGTTTAGTTACAACAGTAAAAGCCAGTTACTAACAAAAGAGTAAATTCAAGAAGAATTTTTGTTAAGTTTCTGCCTTCATTTAGAATGGGGCATAGCTATATACAAGTAAATGAATGAGGATGGGTTACCACAGGACAATCACAAAAAAAATGCATTTGCTTTGGAATCAGCGATTTCATACAGGTAAATACAAATACACTGTCTTATATCTTTTTCTGTCACACATTGAAAATGTCTATGATATTTTATATCCATGGTTTTCAGGGACAGGATGAGAGAGAAAGGTGCCTAGTACTGATAAGAGCAGTCATAAAACATGCTGACAGTGGTTCTAAATTATATCAATTAACCAGTTTAGGGTCTGCATTAGCTTGAGCTTATTACCCTCCTCATCAGCTTTTAAGTGTTGCAATGGGCACTGGATATTGGACTACTTCTCACACTTGTTCTATTTAAATACCTAATGTTAGTGGTTCACAGACTATTTGGAAACACCTCTCTTAGCAATCCTTTTCCCGAAAAGTACTCTCACTGAAATAGAAAGAGCTGAAGTCAACACATTACTTATACATGTGAAGATATTCAATGTAAAGAAAAAACAAAACCAAACCTGCAAACAAAAGAAACTTTAAAATTTTACAGGGTCAAACATCAACTAAGAGGAGGAAGAGAATTAAGGTATCTGCTACAAATGGTTGATGTCTGAACATTTGTGACTGCAAGCCTCAGGTCATTCTCCTAAGAAAAGCAAGTCAGTCAGGGAAGTTTGAGTATCAAGACAAAAAAGCTTCCACAATACAATAAATATATAGTAATGGAAGCAGCCATAGTTGTACAGCCACTAAACAACAAAAGAATTCAAAGGCATCAAGAACTCAGTACATCCTTGGCTGAACACATGAAATTGGAGGTAGCTCAGAACAAAAAAAAAGTGTTTTAAGCTGCTAGAAAGAGGAATATGCTTCTGGGTATGTCTAAAGCTGAAAGCTGTGTTCCTTAGCTTCAAAAAACATTTTGATTCTGACACACTCTACCCCAAATATCAGTTGAAGGGGCAATTCATTTACACTTCATTTCATCAAATAGGTACCTAACTTACTGCTACTTTACTTACTCTAAACTTCTTTATGAAAGTATCACATGAAAATACTAGGTAAATTAACATCTCAGAAGCTGAATTTTTTATAGAATAATCTGTCCAGATAGCTAGACTTACTTACAGACCAAAAGCCAATGACAGTATCCAGTTTATCTTCCTGAAAAACTGTGTTCAAACTTAAGAATTCTTTTCAGCTATTTTCATCAGAAGAGTATGAAAATCTATAAATGTTCATGCACTTGCCATTTTACTTTCTTGTTTAGGGATCTCACCCTTTCCTCCTGCATCTTCAAGGTAAAAGGATGAAAGGGTCAGATCATTCTGATGATCTCATTTTCAACTTTGAGAATGACATTAGTGATCGTTTTAGTTTCTCCATAGAGCATGATGGCCCAAGTAGGAAGCCTGGTTCTAGTCAAGGGGTTACAGAATGAGAGATGAACAAGAACATTGTTTGAAGAATTAAAAAGAAAACCATGACTCTTCGATATGTTGCAGAGAAAGAACAAAATTTAAATGTTTCCATGGGTATAGGTTGATGTAAGGGATGATGTAGAAAGTGGCCTGAATGTAAAAGCTCATGTTTATTCACAGCAGTGTACCCATAATTCTACTTCTGTCCATCTTGGCACTGTGAAATTGCAGAAGTCAAAGTCCAACTTTCTCCCTTTACACTGCTGTCTATTGTCCTTTTCAAGTTTTACCATGGCTTCTTCAGGACCACTGCCTGAAGTGAACTATTATTTAATTAACATGCTATCTCTGTTTGAAGTCTCCTAAGGTTTTTAATCTCCCAAGTATTTCTATGTCAGGTATATGTTAGAATGTGGCTTTAGGTGTAATACGTCATGTAAAAGGCTGTGACCTTCTTTAGTCCAGAAAAGAGCTACAGGAGTTATTGTGGATCAAACCTCTGGCAGAATTCTCTACTCAGGGCTAGAAAGTTGTCAATTTCTTTCACCCTGTGACAGGATTTAACACCTCTGTTCACCTGCGTGCCTTACCTAGTGAAAGCTAAGGAATAACCATCCATCTAGGATCCCATCCCTCTTCCTCAAATGCTCTTCTGTGCATCACTGGTAGAAAGGGTACGACACACAGCAGATGAACAGAGATATACTCTGGATACAAAGTCCAAGTAGACTTCAGGGAAATTCAATAAATGACCTGTTATAAACTTCTATCCGTTTGGAAGCAGTAGTTTTCTTTCAAAATGGAAAAAAAAAAACCCCAAAACCACAACAAACAAAAACAAGCCAACAACAAAAAAACCCCATACCTTCTTTTCTGGTGTGTAAGATGAATTCATTTGCCCTGCATGGTACGTTTGCCCAAGACAGTGACGAGCAATTCACACTGACTACTGTACAGCCAAAGAGAAAGATAAACTGGAAGCATAAGAAAAATATCTTGAATATGATATTTACTGCTCATCTTTTGTCATTCAATTCCCCAAAATCAAACAGAGGTGATAGAACCTTAAAACATATATAAGAAGTAGTTCCCCTGAGGAGGGAAAGGGGGATTTTACATTTGTGGAAGGGAAATTTTCTCCTGAGTGTGGCTATATATTCCATTAGTATAGAAGAAAGACATGTAACTGTGATTTCTGCAATTCAGAGGAATAAAAATCATAGCAATTGGTAGTCCAGAGAGGAAGAATCTCTTTATTTAAAACCCAGTGAGACATATTAAAATAATACTTCATATAAAATCAACTGTATTTGTTTTCATCTATCTTATATACATATAAGTGCAAGTGTCTTCCAAAAAATATTCTAATTCATTAATATCTCTAGTAAAATTAAGGCAGGTATTACTTGAACTTTTACTTACTTCCCATGGAAATAATGGAAAATTATGATTTCATGGGGTTTCAACTGTGGCTGACAAGGCTATTTCAAATCTAAGACTATAAAGCAAAGCTCAGCATTGCAAAACAGCAAACCAGGCACTTAAAGATGGAAAATATCAGCACAAATTCCTGAAAAATGAAACTTTCAAGGTTTCACACCTCTGTGATTCCAGAAACCAGCAGTATAACAAAATTAATTCATATTCAGCACAAACTGAATATTTATCTTTCTTGTACGTGCAGGGGTACATTTCTGTTGTTTATATGCCAACACACTACTCATTGTAAGCATAACTGTAAGAACCCAGTTTTCAGAGGCTCTAATGAGTATTGAGGCTTAGAGTGCAGGAGGCTATTACATCCCAGAGACTTCCCAAACCTGATCAAGAACAAGGAATGCCAAACTTGCTAAAATTCAACTCCTGCAGATGCAAACTACTTGAGACTCAAGGTGGTTAACTATGTAACAGGCTCTTACAAATAGAGAATGCTGAAAATGTAGGGCCTAAGGCCACTGCTTAGTTTACAAATCTGTTTTTGTCCAGTTGAGAAAAATAAATGGGCAAAATTATGAAACTAGAATTTGTTTTTCTCTACTTGCATCCCAAAATCCCAGGTATTTTTACACAAATTTTGTCTGATCAATATCTTAGTGAAAGCAAGGGATTAGAGTTATTCAGGCATGCATTGAGTTACTAGCTTTTTGATCAGTTAGGATTTACTAACAGTTTACAACTTCTTGGTTGTAAACTGATGTTTAGCTATTTGGTCCATACACTATGAGCCATGAAATATAGTTTAGCATTTGTGTCAGAGATCGTTTTATTATTTTAAACACCAAGACCACAATTATTCATCACTTTTTTTTTTTTTGTTTTGTTTTCCTAGGATTTAAGTAAACTACATATTCAAATAAATCACAGTTTCAAAGAGTTTAATGGCATGAACATCTCTTTCATGCTGTTGCTCAGAAACTTATGATGTGCCTTTCATAATACAGCATTTAGTTACAGAAAGCTCACTATTTCATGGACATTTGCTCTTTTGGATGTATGTAAATGGCAGGAAACAAAAGACAACACATGGACATTCACATCTCACAGGAAGAATTTAACTGTATGTAGTGGCTAATAGGTCAAAACATGTGAACCTCTAGACTATACATCAGGAAGAGTTTAACTAACAAACTAGAAATAATTTATACATACATGGTAACATACTTATTCCAGGTTACTCCCTTTCAGGATAACCTAAGTGTAGTCCAGCTTTGCCCAGTGTTCCTGACCTACAATGACATTTCTTTCAGCTTTCGTTATGTTACTTAGAAAATAATGTAGAAACAGTGAAGAAATGTAACCGATTTGGCAAATCCACAGCCAGATCAATAGTTTTTTACTTACATTATTGTGCTTATAGATCCCGTGATGCCATTTAAGTCCTCATCAGAACTGTACACCAAAAACACATCTGCATGAAAATTCTGAATTTGGATACTCTGTATTTTTAGACATTTGGATTTGGATTCTGACCTGTTCTTTGCCTCTGACTTAAATCTAAAAATAGTGGAAATAAATCTCTGATTTAAATAGTTTATGACTTTTAGATTTGAGTGAAAATGGAAATTTCTGGCTATTTCTAGTCACTTATTCTTTATAAAGATGGAAACAAAAGTAATATGATAAAATATGACAGATTAGGAAAAGGGAAAAATCTAAAAATCTGGGGTTTGTTTTGCTAGGTTGTTATTCTACATTTGTAGCTTTCACCCATCCAAAATCTAAATAAATGCTTGAATTAATGAGAACAAATACCGTTCTTTCACACATAACCTGAGTGGTTTAAACTCTAATTGTATTTCATAAAGAATCACAGAAAAGATGAGAGTGCACCTAATAGTCATGTATGTCACTGTATATTGCAAGTGAATTTTATTTGGGGTGTTCTATTACTGAAAATGTATCAGTTTGGATTAGACAGCATTTTGGAAACTATTAAGCCAGTAAATAGTTACCTAGTATGACATGAGGATATACTAATCAGTTCCCCAAACCATGCAGAGGATACTATGACAGCAATTTCCAACAAGCCTAACAGCCTCTTTCTTCACCTAAAACCTAAATTTTCCCTATTTTTTCCCTGGTTATTCAGTCTTGCTTTGTACTTACTGCATGTACTCTAACCTAAATCCCTTGCAGAGTAAACAAACTTTCTCTGTACAGAAGAGCACACATACAGAACATGAGATATGAATTGGAGGGAGGTCACGATTTACACAAACACTGAACATTATAAATAAAAAGATTACCATATGTATGCAATACCCCTAATAGGGGTATCTACAGATTACAATACTTTAAAAGAAATTAAAACAATAAGCATCATAAAAAAAACCCCAAACAAACAAAAAACCAAGCAAAAACCCAACTAAACAAAACCGAAAACAAACAAACAAACAAAAATCACCAACACAACAGAATATCCAAGAATGCTTTGCCTTCACATACGGTGCTGCTTTTCCCACTGTGAAATAGTTGAAGACAAACTCATTTTGTACCATACTGTTTCTCTTCCACACACTACAGCTTTCAGATTCTCAAATGATAATGCCATTAATAATCAAAAAAGCTATCTTTAAAAAATCCATGTGACTCTCTTAGTATTTATCCTTATTTATATTGTACATATTTTGTGCAGAGGAAATATTTCTCCAAATACCTCCTTAAAATTGTCTTTATCAGTGTATTTCTCTAGCTAAATCAAAAAACTATTTAAAAGAAATAAAATAAGTGAAGATAATTCAATACATCATAAAATAATACTAACAAAGGTTCTAAGTTCTGCTAAGCTAGTTAGGCTAAGAAATTTTTATAAATTTCTTTATTTATAAAAATCTGTCAAATGACAAATTTTATACCTTTTGTAAGAGAGAGAACAAAGCCATGCTGCAATAAAACCAAAGCCAGAAATTGAACTGGACCCTTGGGCACAAGCTTATAAATGCTACCTGTATGAGAACAACCAATGGGAAGTTACAGAAAATTTCCTTTCATGTTTGCTTGTTCCTAATACAGAACAAGTGTTTTGAGAAGCCCAGCAAACTACTGCATTGTAGTACAGGTACGCTAGCATTATAAACATGGGCAAGAGAAAAGTAGATGTCCCACTCCTGCCTGTGTTTAGTAGGAACTAGGCTCAGAGTTCTCTTTGACTTCTTTGAAAATCTTAGCAATGTATTTGAGACTTGGTTCCATTTAAAAGTTAATATTAATTTAGAAATTTTGTTCACATGTGGGTAATTGAAATACCACTGTTAGAAGTTCTTGTGCATGTGACAGAGGACTAATAGTCTTTTACAGCAACTACTATGTATGCAACATCTCACACCATGTATTTACAAAAAGAAGCAGTGTTCAGTGTCCTGGGATTTAATTTAATGCCCATTTTTTGAAGGGAAAAATTTACTAAAGACAGGAACAGAAATACTTTTTGCTACACTTACCAACATAGTTAACAAATACAGAAAGCTGTTTTACTGATAAGCATCTGAACATTAAAAAATGAGCAATTGCCTCAAGATCTTTTTGCTTTCATTGTGTATATTCTTGAGAAGATAAATGTGCTTTTTGGGGCTGCAATGGAATCCAGCATTTGGTTTAATATTAAAGACTTTACAAATATAGCCTATACATGATTAATAGATTTTTAAAAAATAACTGGCTAATAAAAGTCCAGCATTATTATGGACTGCTTATAACACCATTTTACTTTGTTACATAATTGATGCCTGTAACCATCAATAATAATAATCCTTTTCAATTATACAACACAGCTATAAAAATCTATTAATCATGTGTTAACCTGTTACAGTTGGAACTTTTATTTATAGTGTAACCAAATTAAATTTATGTTTTTCAACTCAGGTAATATATTTAAAATTATTTATGACATAGGGAGTTACCAAACACTGAGACTTGGTATGTAAGATATCTAAATACTCATGTCCTTGGTGTGCAAACATTTCAGTTTAATTAGTTCTGAATGTTTTTATTCTGATAACATACTTAAAATAGAAACTAATGTTTTTAAGAATAATGGTATGCACAATTGTTTTCATAGCTTAAAAAAAAAATCTGGGAAAATTTAATTTCTCAAAAGTAAATACTCCAAACCTTTCAGCATTTTGTTTCCCCCTTGTAAATAGCACAGCCATTTGTCAGTATGTCATCCATTTTACAAGAAAGCACTCTTTAGTCACTAGATGACTTGTTAGCAGTCAATGATATGGTGCTGAAATGATTTTGTAATGAACACTTTGAGGTGGAAAGTGTCTGGGTTTGTTCCTCTTGGTATATGGCTTCAATGGATAATGTTGTTTAAGACAGACAAGAAACAAAAGCAAAGCAAAACAAAACAAAACAAAACAAAAACTTCCCTGGGACTGAAATACTTTGTATGTGTTGTTATTTGCAGTGCATGCCAAGACATTCATGGGCACCAGAGCCAACCTGGCGAGCTAATTAAATATATAAATGTATGTGTTTAAAACAGCCTTATAAGGAGCATTGGAAATCTGCAAGATGAGCGAATATCTTATAACTTCTTCCGCAGGTGCGAGGATAGCTACAAGCCATGGACTTTCTGTCCTGCTTCTTGTTTGTGGCTTTGTGAAGGGTGCTTTGCTTTAATCTAAAAGTGCTGACTTTTTCCAATATCACTTTCTCTTCTTAAAGCAAAGAGCAAATCGCCTGTAAAATCCACGGAGCGGACAGCAAAGTTGACCCTAACCTCCAACCACCACTCTGCACCCAATGTACTCTAAATCTCTACACAAGGAGCACCTTCTTCAGGAAGTACAAACAAAAATACTAAATAAAATAAAAAAATAAATATTATAAAAAGAAGAGGATAACACATGTTTTCGTGATATATCTTATTTTCTTTGGCGTATCACCGATCTTTTATTTGAAGAGAACTGGTGTGATGTAATCAAACATTTTGTAACAGCAAGATATAGTTTCCTTTTCTTTTGGCAAGGAGAAGCCTCATCCTTGACTTCTCAGGGGCTGGCCTGCAAGTCACCAGTATTACTGAATTAACCATGGGTAACATTTGATTTCCTGCACTTAAAGAACCATTCCAGCCTGGAGGCAAACAGAGGTCAAATGAAACAAAAGAGTGATCTATCATTAACCCAAATAAAAATTTATCAAAAAGCTTTTTTTTTTTCTTTTTAAAAATATTTTATTTTTTTTATGAGGAATAGCTGGGAGAAAAGGAATTCTCAGCAGCTAAGCAGATTAGAGGACTAGAAAAAAGAGTTTTGAGTTGTTTGTTTTTTTGTTAATAATATTTTTCCTCTGTGGATTTTTTCCACATCTTTTTTTACTTTCTTTCTTATTCAATGGTGGCAATTACGGACTTAGGCCAACTCCTGATGATTGCGTGGAGGTTTATATATATATACATCTTTTTTTTGTGTGTGTGTGCGTTCTATATTTCAGTGTGTTTTCTTTAAGTTTGCAACTCCTGTATATGCAAAATTAACTTAAATTCTGTAAATTGCTTACAGTCTGTGTGAGATAACTTCAGAGTAGACATACTTTGGTCCTCATGCAAACCAGTTTATATTATCTCTATGTCACACTACCAATAGACATCTTTATTTTCTTTATGACAAAACATCACTTTTTAATTTGTAATCCAGTACGGTGTGGATTTTGTAAAACATACCTTCACTTCCACTGGTTTGATCCCTTTCAGCCCTCTGTTTACTCTGTAAATGCACATTAAAATTTGTTATGGTCTCTAGACAATGAATTATTTTAGTTTTGTGTATGTTGTGTTGGAGTTCAGATCCTGAAAGCTCTTTTAATTTGTGATGTTTATTGAGGGTGAAGTAACTTGAACACAAGAGACTGTAAAATGCAGATCTGCAGTCAAATACTGCATGTAAAGGAAGGTTAGAAGGGGAAAACAAAAATAAATAAAAATATGGCTTCAAGTATATTCTTTTGTTAAAGAGTTTTAGGTAAGTGACTTTATTATACTGATAAACTATATTCACATCACAGCTTCTTCTATAGGGCCAAAGAAATGTCTTTCGTTGCTATTTCTGGAAATGCATTGTCATTACTCATAGATATTCTTAATTAAAATACTTTATGTCTGTGAACTTAACATGAGAATTTTGCTGTTGAATGAAGCAATATGCATTACATGAATGATATTCATTAATGCAGGAAGGAAAAATTGCTACCATTTGCAGCTGCAATCAGGAAGGTTTTTTCTTGTTTCTCTCCTTCCACTGATGCTGAACAATCCACACCCTTTGATTTATCAGCACAGACAATCACATATACCACATGCTTATTATGATCTATTTGCAGCAGCATTAAGTAGCTGCAGTGTGGTCAGCTGTGTGATTTCTCCTCATTTTGTGAATAATGTAGAAGGAAGTAAAAAAGTATGTTTAGTGTCTCTAGTATTTTATTTCAAAATACCTGTAAGCCTGAAGTCTTTCCCCATTAATTTCCAAGGAGAAAGAACAAATAATAGCATAGAATCAAAGGGTAACACAATAATGCTTTGGAAGAGAATAGCATACCTTTGCAGATTTTATTTCCCTTAACTGTACATGATATACTATAAGCTTAAATGGGTATGGTCAGTATTTTTTGGTTTCAGAAAAAGTCTTAACAGTAATAAAGAGAGTGGAAGTTTGGTCTAATACAGAGAAATCTGGAATAACTGTTGGGAGCAAAAAGGAAAAAAGGTTTTTTATTTCAACATAACATTAATGACCACTAGGAATATTTTATACTGAAAAGGTTTTGCTCCATAGTTATATTTATCAGACTACTGACAAAGAAAGCAGAAAACAGTCTAGTGTTCTGAATCAAAACCAATATTGTGGATTGAAGAGAAAGTAAAATAAAAAAGAGTCAGAGCTTTTTGAAGTTTTACTTTCTGAACACACTTATGGAACCAAACCTACAGAGCACTGAGGGAAAGGCTACATTTTCCCTGTGAAATAGATACCTATGAGTGGATGCTGTGAGAATCACGTCACGAGTTCAGAAACCTCAGTTTCTATTGAACTTAACCAAAATCAAATGCTTAACATAACGTGTTTCATATGTTTACTGTATACATATATCTTGTATGAATATTCCGTGTATGCACTTAGTCATATAGACAATCTGCAGTGACAGACAGCATTTTTCAGAAGCAGTTTAGCCTCACATTGTTATAGTTAGCCTCTGATTACTATGTTAAACTGGTATTGTGTTTTGCTTTATGCTATTAGCTGCTTAGATACAAATGACCATGTACTGGGAAGTAAGATTAAAAAAAAAAAAAAAACAGCTGAAATTAAAAGCAGAATTCTAGACCACTTGGACTACTGTGATACAACAATTTAGAAGACATTACCAAGGAAAGTACTGCATTGTGATCTGCTATTATTCTTCAACAGTGTTAGCAAAAAAATGGACAAAACAAATCTGTAGGACTTTTGAAAAAACCTTTTAATCTTGCATGAGATACTAAAGGGGTACAGTAGTTGTCCTTCTTCCCCCATCTCCAATATAATAAACACAAATTCTTTGGTTGAGGCTAGTCCAGCCCTTTTGTTTGCAGATCTAGAGCCTAGCCAATAGTGATAGTTTCAGCCAATCTGTGTGGATGCAGCAGCAGTATCTCCTACCAAGAGCAAGTATTGAGTTTGTAAATTCTATGCTGCATCTTAAGAGCCATTCTTCAAGCAGAAATCTTCTTGAAGCTCCAAGAAATTATTGAAATGTAAGTTAAGCTGAAGTAGACCCCTTTTTTTCCTAAGAATTTAGTTATGAATAATATTTGGCTTAGAAATGGAACTACTGCCATTTTCTGCCCTGGTCCAGTCAATTTGGATTTAACGCTAAGAGAAGAAAAACTGGATTAATGATATCCTTAAAATCTCCATTGAATTACATATCTAAAAGGGCAAGTTACATGTAGCAGTGCCAAAATATCTTAAAATCCAATGTCCTTAACCTTTCTACAAAAACTGAGGTGGTCATTTACATGACTTTTACTTGTCACTTGGTCTCCCAAGGCCTTATAGCATCTGTGACTTCCTTCAGAATGTTCCAACAGTTTTTAATAGAAGAGCAAATATGGGTGAGTATGGAACTTTTGTATTTCAAGGTATACACCATCTAAATACAGCTTGCACATTTTGACATGTCATGTCTTGTGAAGCTAAAAGAAGCATATTCCAACTCCATTAAATGTTAATGACAGCTTTTGTATTACATGAAAAAAAAAAATCTATAGCACTTTTGTAGCATTATCAAGGCTTAGTACTGTTACAGAGCCTGTCCCATAAATTCTCCTCCTTTTCAATGGTTACCAATATTCTTTTAATCGCTGGAACTTCATGCATGCAAGTTGCTGCATAACATGTTTGAACTTAACTTTCTTCATTGCCCTTTGTAGATTCTTCGAAGAAATTTATGGAGCAAGCGGGGTGCTCAGACCGTAGATTTAAAAAACAAACCCTGGCAGACTGTTTGCTCCTCAGAACTCCTGTTAAGAACATTACTAGAAAATTTGAATGGTAACCACAAAATCTATCATGAAGTATTGTTATTTCTTTTTCATTCTTATTATTGAATATTTATATTACAGCACTGCCTGAATATAAAGATCACAAGTAGGTATAAATATTTGAAGCATCACAGCAAAAGCCATAGGACTGCCTGGAGGTTCATATTTGTGCACATAATTCAATGCCACTGTGATGTAGCAACAAAAGACTCCCTATAAGCAGTGTTTCTCACATTCATTCTTTAAAGTATTTTTGCTTCATTCAATTATGTTTGCCTAATATTTTTCAGTGTTAAACATTTAACTTCTAATGATCTTTACAGTGATGGCATCATTTTATTCACCATTAGAAAGAAAAAAAGACTGCACTGCTGTCAATCTTCAACTCCTTCCTCAAACAAAAGGAAGAGAAAACAATTCAAATCTTTGTTATTTGCAGGATAGGGGAGCATTTGTCCATGACATTACTATTGGTAAATGTCAAATCTTGTTTACAGAGCTAAAAGCATTAAGACCCAAGAATGGGATCACCACCATATTTTGCAATATAAATTTTTAAAGGTTAATCTTCCATGATTATCTTGGCTAAACAATGCTAAGCACAAAGTAAATTGCTTAATGCAAGTCACCATAAATGGCTTCAGACTTTTGTTCTGAGATTCTTAAATATTGATTTATTTGATTTCACAGTCATAAAGTTTGCACATACATTCACATAGTTGAAAGATTATGCATAGTTTTCCTAGTGGTCTTCATCTAAACAACACAGGGACATAACAGTAAAGAAGAAAGTTAAATTTGTCTGTAATAATGAATCACAATCATCTGGTAGAACTACCCGCAAAGAAAGAGAACTGTGCTTTCTTGAGAGTATTGTAATCTTATTTAATTTTATCCTTTTTTGTGCTATTCTTTTTTTGCAAGTGATTTAATCTTAAAAAGACAATATTGTATTTCTTTCTACTCACTTCTTACAAGGTTACAGAGTACAAACCAATGTCATCTTTGTTATGAAAGAAGTTGGAATGAAAAAAAAATCTTTACACTTAACAATATAAATGTTTACAATGTCCTATCACCTCAAAACATCTCTCTGATCATAGCTTTACCAGAAAGGACCATCAAAGTGGTTCATGTTTCAGCTTGACTTCCCATCTTTAAAGAGTGTTCTCAGTTAACTGCCATCCTACAGCTAAAGGACAGGACTCTTCTGTAAGTTTCACAAATACAGTAATTTTCCCTGTTACTACCAGTGACAGGCTGGTTTGAGTTTTGAAACAATAAATACTTGTAATGCAGAATATTTTTTCCATACAGTTATAAATGTTATGAGGTATGGAAACCATTAAAGCCATAAACAGGTCTGGAAAAATATCACAAACTAGTAACCTCTAAAAAGTTTCAAAATATGACAAGTACATTCATCCAAAAAAAGGGATTTTGGTGGGGTTTTCTTTTAAAGTTTTCTTGTAACCAACTCCTATCCATGTGGCTATAAATACTCTCAATTTGAATTTCAACTATATCACGCTGACAGTACAGAGGGACTTCAGATGGAAGAAAAGGAAATTTTCACTTATTGAAATCCTCCTTTACATTGATATTATAGCACAGAAAGTGTTCTTATGCATACATGAGACTATTTACAGTGACAGCTCATAAGGAAGCCAAAATGTACATAATAGAATACTAATTCCTTTCCTCTTTTTATATACCATGAACTTGAAAAACAAGAGAGAAGATTGGGTTTGACAACGAGATGCTTAAAATAAACAATTTCATTTAAATCTTTGAGGAAGCAAAGTCTCAAACATTCCTTATTAAAAAGACTTGTATAACTATGACCTTTTAAATTATCTGGGGTTTCAATTTTTAAGCAAAGTTATATATACTATATATGAAATTCTTGCATATAAAATTGAAAAGGAAGGAGATTATGACTTTTTTTGTTACTTCTGATGGAAGTTATTATGTTAATTGCTGATGATTATTTTCAGTATCTAATGATTTAACAGACCCTTCAAATTATCGGCATCTATATTTTTTAAATAAATAGGTGACTACTTTTCTTATCATCTGCACTACATTTTGGGGTTTGGATGTTAACCAACACTGGTTCGGGTCTAAAAAATGTTGTTTATTCACCATAACAAAAGAGGAAGGATTCACATTTTATTAAAACAATGTCAGCATATTTACTAAAACACCTCAATGACTTTTACTTTGGTGAATCAGACACAAGATATATTACATATGTCCATATGTGGCATCACTTCAGAGGAGCTATGCACTGACAAAGAGATGAGGAAATGTGGAACCTAGTTGTTTCACCTACTAGCTGGATTCCTTTGTAAGAGACAGATTCTTTCTGTTTCCCTACAACAGCCAACAATGAAAGATCTTTACATGGACTACCAAACCATATCACTGCTGTAAAAAATGCTGTTGATGTTGTAGTTCAACTGTGCAATTAGGTGAAACACTCAATGAAATGAAATGAAATGAAATTTTTATAGCAAAAGCAAAGTTTTTTCTTCCAAAATTATGACTGTTTCTACTGATCTGAAAGACAGATTGTGATTAATTATAATTAGAAAAGACTAAGCTGAAAAGTAAAATCACTGAACAGAATTGGCTCTGTTCTAAGTCAAACCAGGACAAACTCCTAACCAACTGGACAAATAAAATATAGTATACTCAAAATTAAAGAATATTGAACAAAATTCCTTAGGAGTCTCCCTCAGTTTCTGTGTTTGTGATTGACACTTCTAATATGGAAGTTGAAGAATACTGCTCTCCTCAGCAATAACCTCCACAGATGGAACTGGAGAATACTGTTTCACCTAAAGTTTACAGACCAACTTTATTGCTTGAACTTTTGAAACATATAACAATGTTTAAATAGAATATAAGCAAGTAAAGTGGCGTATCGTGCAAAAATCTTCACTCCAAAGAATATGAAATTTAAATTATCAAGTAGTTCTGATATTAAACCAAACTCTTTTACTGGACACTTTAAAGAGTCACTGATTCATCATCATGAACATTAAGAAGACATCAAGGAATTTATTGTTCATTTGTTTCAAAAACATAAGAACCTTAGAGCTGCTTGTAATTTACTAAATGAAATGTTGTTTACTATGGTTAACTATAAAGTTAAACAATATAGGTGTCTAAGACATTTGTCATGAAAATGTGCACAGTACACAGAGAATTATGCAGACAGACCTGCTAATTGTAACAAGTTCTTTTTCTCAGCAGATGGATGAAGCAGATGGATGACTTGTGTTTTCTTCACACTGTTCCTACTGATCAGTACCTGCCAGCAGTAATATCAATGTCTACCCTGGAAATATATACATACAGTGATTTTTCTGTTGGTTTTGGGTTTTTTTTAGCCACTTTTCCTTCTTCATCAGACTAGGCTTTTAGTAGTTCTTAGAAATATGTAGCACATAAAAAACCACAGGCAATTGCATAGAAGCATGTGGACCTTCCAGTATTTTCACTGGACAATTAGGATAAACATTTCCTTAGGAAAAGGAAGACATCATGTTATTTTTTAAGATAATTTTGTTATGTACAAGTCACATTTGAGACAGTGTACAGAAAAATTTGCCATGACATTCCCACAATGGAGGCTCTCCTTGAAATATTCTCGTAAAATTCTAAAATATAATTTTTTTGTCCTCATTTTATTGTGGATTTCTGTATTGTATTCTGCGTTCTGTTTCAGCAATTTAAGCTACTAAGCCATAAAACATTGCTGAAGTGGATGAGAAGCACTTTCACACTCTGTTTCACCAGGTAAGCCTTGAGGGCTCTGACTTCTTAACTATAAGGTGGTTACAAAAGGTAGAGTGGTAAAAAAGTTTTAAAACAGTCACAGTTATCTCTGGTCATCCAAAAAACCAACCAACCACCTGGGGAGATTTCAAAGGAAAGTCATTCAGGAAGCTGACAAGATCTGCTGATGAACCAGCATACAAAGCACCTAGTGTAGGTGAGGCTATGCAGATGGCAGAATGTAACACTGGGGAGGTAGAATGAATAAGGGAGCAACATTTTTGCTCTTTCCAGGTTCCACCTGCTGTAGAGAGCAGATACATATTAACATGGGTATAACTTTTGAAGATTCATTACATAGGCAAGGTCTTAACAAATCTGAACCTAACACTGGAATTCTTTGTTCCTGTACTAACTGTAGTCATTCCAGAGAAAGACTGGTGCTCTATGTGAAAGGATCAATGAAAACACTATTTCAGTTGTTAATGGGTGAACAGGTAGAAAATAAATTATTACAGATATGTAACAACATACATAATAAACTCTGAAAATAATAAAATGACATGACAGTTGTATGTTGCTGAGGAAACCTACATGCAGGTTTGGACTCATTGGCACTGACAGTACCAATACCACAATGTAGCAGTGAGATAGAGCCCTACCTCAAAATAGAGCTGTGATGGCTCAAGCCACTGTATCCTAAGAAGTAACTATATGAATGCTAAACATAGATAGCAAAATTCCAAGTGAGATGGGACACTTGTAAAGATAATAATAAAATCTACAGGTCCAGTAGAAGAGGGTTTTTTAAAGGCTTGTGTGGGCATGTGGTCAGCAAGACTAGGGAAGAAATAGTCCTTCTGTACTTGGCCCTGGTGAGGCTGCATCCTAAATACTGTGTTCAGTTTTGGGACCCTTGTTTGAAGAAAGACATTGACGTGCTGGATCAGGTTCAGAGAAGTGCAACAAAGCTGGTGAAAGGTCTAGAGATTGAGTCATGAATAACTGAGGTTATTTAGCCTGGTTGTGAGGAATAAAAAAACCTGTAGGCATATTAAACCATGAACACATTATTCCATGAGATTACTTTTGCCTGTCTCTGAGAAGCATATACATATAGCTACTACTGAACACCAAATACTGAACTAAGTAATTGGACCCCATTAGGTGCTGCGGAAATTAACAGTACAGATATTTCTGAGATTTTTCTGACTGGGGACATGGATACAACCATGACCACAAAGCTAAGACTGTAAAGCTGTAGTATGCCCTTTTAAACTTCCCAACAAAAAAGTCTTATTTCAAGCTTTTTTACACTATGCCTCCTGTACTCCAAGAGGTATCTTTTGAAGGAAACTGAAAAAACAGTAAATTTTTTTTTTTCATAGCCTTCTCTGCAGTACTTTTCAAGTTTCAAAAGGAAGACTCTGGTGGTTTATGAACTTTAAGTAATTAAAAGCAATTTACTGCCAGCTGTTCTTAGTAGGAAGAAAGGTAGTTCTGGTTACTTCAATATGCCAAAAGTAGAGCACTAGCACTAGCATTTTAAGAAACTGTAACTGAGAATTTTTATTTTTAAATCCAGAAGATATTGTAATAGAGCTGATTGATAGTCTTCTGCTTGGAAGTACACACAAATAATTGTCACATGCCAAGAAAACAGAAGTGTCAAGTCAGCCAAAGAGATCGGGCCATACTGCTAACTACACAGTGCCCTATCTAGGAGAAATATACCTTGTATTGACTTTTAAGCTGATTTCTATCCTCCCTATGCAGCTCATGTTTTAGCAGAAATAAGCAGTCTAGCCTTACTCCTAATGCAGCTACAATAATCTTGCCACTGATTCACTCGAGCAAGAGAGAATAGACCATGTATGAAAATGGAAGAATGCAGAAATTAATACATAAAGATTAAACAGGTAGATTGTCAGAAAAGTTATAATCACTATTTACTCATGTCTTTCTTGCAGAACCTACCATGGAAGCACATTTTTTGCCTTTTATTCTTCCAAGAAGCTAATCCTTCTCTCCCTGGACCCCTTAATTTTCTGTTTTCTTTTCATGCACCTGTTGTAAAGCAATGTATACATAGGATATGTCCAATTATTAATTATGTATCATTCAAACCTGGCAAGTAGCTTCAGAAATAAAAATGCAGAGAAGACTTAGAATTAAATCCCACTTCAGGAGTTTTATCTGAAAATATCTGGGTTTTGTATCAGCCACATCCTGTTGACTTTTATCACTGAAGTACCAGGCTGAAAATCTAAGCATTCACAAACTGTAAGACATACTCAGTTAAAAAAAAAAAAAAAAAAAAAAAAAAAGAATTGAAAGAGTGAAGGTAGCTCAGCTCAAACTCAGGTGCTTTCCTCTGCTTTACTGATACAAAGAACCTCCTACCTGCTGAAGCTGCTTATAAAGTGCACTCTCAGTGCCTACTTTTTTTCTAATTTCTCTTCCATAAAGAACATCATCTTACTACATAAGGAGACATTACTTCCCTTGCTCTCTGACTAAGTGCAAATTAAAAGGTTTTGGTATTTTGGAGGCTGCAGCAATGGCCTCTGTAGTAAGAGGTCAGGAACTGCCTTGTGCTGGACATAGCCATTTCCAGCTGGTTCTGCAACAGATCTACCACTGGCCAAAGCTGAATCTATCAGCCATGTGTATGGTGCCTCTGGGAAAACATATTTAAGAAAGGTTAGACAATACTGGGAAGAAGAAGGAGGAAACAAAAAAGTAAGGAACAACAAAGAGAACACCAAGGTCAGAGGAGAAGGAGGTGCTCCATGCAAGAACAGCTACATCACTGAAGGACTTCAGCCCATGAAGAGCCCATACCAGAGGAAAACAGGGAGAAGTAAGGAGCAGCAGAAGGAAACCATTATGCACTGACCCTAACTCCCCACTGCCTCCAAGAACTTTGCATGGTGCGTTGCCCCACTAAAGGGACTGAGTATAACCTACAGCAATAACAAGGAGGAAGGAGAGGAATGAAGAGGAATGAAGTTGAGCATGCAAAATAAGAAAGGAAAGGTGTTTTCCCTAAGTGTATAAATGATTGTTTTATTGTTCTTTTCTTTCCAGTACTGAAATCAGTAATTAAATATTTATTTTGATTGTCAATAAATTAATTTACCCCAAATCAATTCCATTTTGCCAACAGTAGTAATTGGCAAGTGATCTTCCTGTCTCCATCTTGATCCAAAATGTTACTCATTACTGTTCTTCCTCTTCTTCCTCTGTCCCACTAAGTAGGGTCAGTCAAGACAGTGGCTGAGTGGGAGTTTGGTTGATATCTGGGACCAGCCCATCAAAGCTCTCCTTGTTGTTCTGGAAAAGAAGAGTGAAAAAGAAAAAAAAAAAAAAAAGAAAAACAAAAAAGAAAAATTATGGTCTTTCACATATTGTCAGTTCCAGAATGCACGGGATGACATCTGACTTTTCTTTAATTTCAACAAAACCTTTCAGGTAAATGTTCCTGAGTTCTGTTCTTGAGTTGGATCCCAGAGGCAAGAGACTCGAAATCATATGTGAGACACTTCCTAAACTGTGTTTTCCTACCTACCTAGTTCATTCCAGGTTACAACGAAAGCCAAAATGTAAGCATTGTTATAGCAGTTTAGGAATTTGCATTCAAGTGCAGTCTCTGATCGATCTAATCTCCATCCTGTTAGCAACAAAACAGTCAGCCTAGCCTTCTCCTTCGTCAACTGAAGGATTTTGAACCACTCGGCTCTAAACCACACAGTCTTTCAGGTTCTGGCTTCTCATTTCCTTACATTCAGTTATAACTTTGAAAAAAATAAATTTAAAAAAAAGCAGTCTTCTTCATTACTATTTCTCAAGACAGTTGCTGCTTGTTAAAATTTAGAACATAAATGGCAGAAGGTATATAATTGAGGTTGGTCAACAAACTGGTCATATATGAAATGTGGTCTTCATAAGCAACAATCACAGAAACAAACTAACAACATTTATCCAGCAGTCCTTGCCATATGCAGTGTTGACTACCTCAAAGGAATTAGTTTGCCTGTCACTGACTGCTGATAAGGATGATGGTTGTTTTCAATTTCCTTCTCTGCATTGCTTTCCTTCAGGGTGATTTGTTGTTGGGTCTGTTGAATGTTTATTTATTCATGCATTTATTTTTCATTGCAGTTCCTTATGTCTTTGTGCAACTGAAGAAAAGGAAAAGAGAAGAAACAGCTTTGATATGTCTCTTTACTAGAAATATTTGTCCCTAGATGAAAATGAGTAAGGCTATTTAGTGCAGGGAGCTGGGGTGAGCAGACAGACAGACAGTGTCAGGTCAGAAAGAGAAATTAAGAATATTTTTCCTTAGAACACTGTCTTTTAAAAATGAAAGAGCAGCTATATTAAGGCTGCCTACAAGTCTTTCAAAGACTAAGATATGGAGAGCAGGGTTATCCAAAGCGAGCTAGAGGCTGGAGCTTTTTAACACTGAGGGAATCTTGTCAATATTAAACAATCCCTTCATTAGTCATTATGAGAAGAGGAAAGATATAAGAAAGAAGGATGACATTTCAAGTCTTTCTAATAATATAGTGACCAAAATAAATAGTTACCCCAAAAATACTGCTAACCAAGAATGGGCATTTAGAAGACACAGGGAACTGGTTACATTTAGAATTTAGTCTCAAAAAAAAAAAAAAAAATTCTCAGATCTTTGAATGACTGTATTCTTGGGCCACAGCTTTTCCTTGGTTAGACAACAGTCTTCAATTATAAGAGATAATTTTTTAGTTGGTAGAAGGTTTTTCAGTATCAAATTCTCCTCTTGGAATCTGTTCTAAAGCTGATTTTGTTGTGACAAACAGCAGGCACTGTGAATTGATTTCTATACTGCTATAACATGAGGTTCAACTTTTCTTCAGAGTCATTCTGAGCAGTGACAATGACAGTGTCAAATAGCATGGAGGATGTTGGATGTTTTGATGTTTGGAGTTACTACCAAGTGCAGAAAGGGGCTTGCTTTTACTTGCTCCTGTGCAGACCAAGTTCACTGCTAATCTTGTGCCCCATGTTGTGCACCAATAAATCTGTCAAGGGTAGGGGCTGGGCTGGCCACTAGAAAAAAAAAAAAAGGGGCAGATGTTCTCTATAAACAACGGTGCTTCCAAAAAGGGAGTAAGGGAAAAAGACTTATGGATAAGAAAACTAAAACAGCTTTAATTAAAATAATAATACTAAAATTAAATACATACAAATAGGTATGCAGACAGTACAGGTGGCCCTAAACTGACCAATGAGGGATTCCATCCCCTACATGTCATATACAGTATAAAGCTGAGGTATCACAAAGGGCAATCTCTCTTCTTCAATGGCTGGCATCTGAAGAGGACTCTGTCTATTCTGCCTTCGATCCCAATCCATGCATTCCTGAATCCAGTTCCAGAATCCAGCTCCTGACTCTGGTTCCCATCTGCTGCTGTGTCCAGTCTGGGGCTTTCCTTGTGTCTGCTCCACAGCATCAGTGTTGATGGTGACATAATTGACATGAGGGGTTTGGGTTTGATATTGGCTCTATATATATTTGTATGCATTTCATTTTATATTATTACTGTTATTAAAGTTGTTTTAGTTTTCTTTACCAATCCATAAGCCTCACTCCCTTATTCCCTTTCTCTTCCCCTTTGGGAAGGGAGAGAGGTTAATAGCATTTATAATTTCTCCACTGGCTGGCCCAACTGTAACCCTTGACACTATATAACACACAAAGAAAGACAGAGATAAAGAGAAAGCACTCTTCACCACTCATTAAATTCTACATAGTAAAAGGAACAGAAATTGTCGCATAAAACTACACACTACCTGTAAGAGCAACATTAAATATATTGATCTGGCTAAATCTCATGAACATGTCTCCAGTTATTTTGATATATACTAAACTGTTAATCACATCATAAAATTAACTGTACCTTTTTTGCCCACATATTAGAAAACTTTAACACTTTACAAATATATATTTTTCTCATTAGAAAATGTATCTATATATGATTTCTCTATACTGAACTATAAATTCACTTGTTGCTTTTCCTTGTGGAAAAGAGAAAACTGAGAGGAGGTATGATAGAGAAAAACAAAACTATAAGTGGCATAAAGTAAGATGGACTGAAATTTTTCACATTCTTTTCTAGTGCAGAAACAAGAGGTGTCCAAATAAGCCAGTACAAATATGTTTCAACACAAACAAGAGTAGCTGAAAAAGACCTTGCCAAAAGTGATGTGGATCCTAGAATTTCCTATCAGGAGACTGAAAATGTTTATGGAAAAAAAAATTGTTGCAGATTACAAATGTATAGAGCCACATAGGGTCAGAAAATTTCTAAAGTGAAAATAGATGGGAGTTTTAAATTAGCATTAAGCAGAAGTATTGTACTTTTACCACAGATTTCTTTTTCTTTCCTCTTCCTTTTTTCCATGCCATTCGTTTCTTACTGCTGTTGGATACAGTACAAAACTCAGCCTTTGGCCTGAGCCACTGCAAGTGTTAAAACTGTATTAAGTTGTCTAACTGGTGTCACCCCATTGATATCTCCAAGTGAAACTGTAAATCAGCCTTCAGTGTTATTTGGCTCTATTAACTTCATATAATCTAAACAAATATTCCAGAAATTCTTAATAATTTTTAATAAACTGCAACCTTTCCTTCTATTCTTACCCATTTCACAAGGAAGATTTATTAATTTGTCACATATTTGATGTATTACCCAAAACATCTATCACAACCATATTTCCTTCTGCCTATCTCTTCTGACAAAGCTTTCCACTCCTGTTACGCCTACCACTCTCAACTTCTCAGAGATTCTGTCATATGTGCACTGGGTTTTACAGTGGTGCTGAAATCATGTTCTGTTCTGCTTTATTTCTTCTACTGGTAACTGAAAATTTGCAATGCTTTTCCAGTCAGGTATCAGCATTCATTTGTGAACAGTTTTTCTTGGATTCAGATTCTCTTTTTAATCCTGTTCCCTGAATTACTTAGAATCAGTTTTAGATAGGTAACTGAGAGGAGAAGCTTGGCAGTCTCTACAAAGATAGCAAGAAGCAGAGAAATATTTTAGAGATTTGCTGGTCACCGGAAAATTACACAGGTAAAGTTTTTAAAATATTATTAAAAAAAAGCTTTATCTGCATTTTAAGATAGAAATTTTCTCTCCATAGTTTTGTGTCTCAACAGCAACCATTCTGCTAGATGACTTGTTTAGAAGATTTGTCCTTGGCCAACACTTAATCTCTTGCTAGTCATATACATGAAGATGCCTATTCTGCAAGATTTTGGTCTGGAATGGATTCTAGAAAATTTTTCATGTGCATACAATATGAACTGAGACTTTGCTAAGCAATGGAAATCCCGTTAAACTGTTCATGTTTACACAGTCATAATCCTCCAGTATTATGCACAGAGAAGCAACACTAATTCCTTCATTTTAAAACTTGTTTTGTATAACTGTGTGAATATAGAAATCTCTCAATTTCTCAGATGGGAAATTTTCCTCTATACAATATTTTTCCTATACTTTAATGAGATGAAGTATTACAAAACTTTCCATTGAATAAGATCATGACTTGCCTTTGGTTGCTTTCCAGGGTGGTAAATTTGACTTTATGACCTAATTTGGTTATGTTGCAGTTTATCATTGGCCATATATAACTTCTTTATTAATACTGTTTCCTATTAAAGAGAATGATGATTTACATTTATATAGTCCTTTCTCTTATGCAGTCCTAATGTATTTTACAAACTATACACTAGAATGACTTTATCCTGCACTGAATTTTATCCACAACTATCTAGTAACATTCTGCAAGACCTTCACAACAGTTTTAAACAGAAGAGATTAAGGCATTAAGGTGAAAATGCAGGAATAAGTTTTCAAATATACACAAAGTAGTTACATTAGAATAATGGTCAGTACACAACCTTTACTCTTACAGAGAGCACCAAGGAAAATATATTAATAATAGGTAAAAGCTTTTACAGAATCACAGAATGTCAAGGGCTGGAAAGGACCTCGAAAGATCATCTAGTCCAACCCCCCCTGCCAGAGCTGGATCACCTAGACCAGATCACACAGGAATGCACCCAGGTGGGTTTTGAATATCTCCAGAGAAGGAGACTCCACAA
>JANIJG010000885.1:0-28883 GCA_024611175.1 Megaceryle torquata | reverse complement strand
CAGGCAGTGGGTTTGGATTCCCTTGCCTGCAGATATCCAGAGCTTCTGGATGTGTTTTCTAAGTGGGGTTTTTGGTCGTCTTTCTTGACCAAAAATCCTGCTAAATATAACATGCGAGAGAAAAATTAATCAGCACCTTTGAAGACTGACAACCTTCTCCAGAGGCTAAGGCAGCAGACCCACACTGTGGATTACCAGGAAGAGTCATTTAGTTGCCTAGGAGTTTGTGTAGCTCTTTAGAAGTGCTTTTGAACTTTTTCTAGAAGTTTAGAAGTGCTTTTCCCCCCTTCTGAAGAGAGTGTGGTTTTCCTGCAGCGCTGTGGAGGGATTTACTGCTGTGATGCTGAGTGCTGCCTGCTTCTTAGACAAATTGTTCTTTAGGGCAGCAAAAGAAGACTACCTCGAGCTTTGATTTCTTCTCTGAGATTAGGTAGAGGAAGGGAAGTGGGACCGTGGTCTCTGTTTTCTTTTCTGACTCAGGAAACATTGTGTATTTTCCAGTTTAGTTAAATGTGAAACAGTGGAGGGTTTAGCACCTGTACAGGCTCAAACCGATAAGGAAAGGAGCTCTATTTTTGGTGCCTGGTGCAGCTGCTGTCGCCAGCTTTTTCCAGGCAATGCCTCTTCCTTGCTCTTCTCCGCTCACCTGGCCTGGCTTTTGGAGCCTTGCAGGAAAACATGAGGGAGAGGCTTGTTTCTTTCTCCTTCCTCTTTGAGATGCTTTGCTCAACATAATTAGCACATTGCTAGCTGTAGGCTGTGTTTTCCTGCTGCAGCTTATTATTCATATCAAGGGAAATATCAAGCACACCAAATCTATCTTGGTAGCTTCACAGCTATTCTTTTGGAGCGCTCCATAAAATCTGAATGAGGGGGAGCAGATGGTGAGGCTGGGAGCGGAGTACTTGGAGCTCTCTATTTGCAGCTAACTCTAAAAGATAATATAATACAAGATAACCATGCTGGGATCTAGATAAGAGTATCCACTACGGCGTGGACCCCGTGTGAGGACTTTGCCTTTTGCGAGGCGTTCTGTCAAGCATTAACCTTGGTTGGGATGAGCAGTGCAGCGAGGCAGGCCGCTGACGCCGCGCTGTACGGCATGGGCCAGCAGCTCGGAACGTGATGTTCACAATGGATTTCTGCCATGGTTTGAATTAATTCTTGGGGGTTTTTTTAAGTCTCCGAGATGTTGCTGCTCTGTAGAACACAGAGTACTAATTTATTTTCCTTTCTTTTACAGGCTGGCTTCATCATTTATCAAAAACTGAAAAATATGAATAACGGTGACCTGAAATTATTTTCCGTAAGAGGTAAATTACGCGTTCAAGGATAACAAATGTATTCAACGTACAGCTGAATGGTCTGTTTCCCCAGAGTCTTTTTCACAGTATCTTTGTGTCATGATTGTCTGGCTTCCCGGTGATATAGAGATGGCCTCTAGAGAGAGCAGATGCTGAAGGCTCTTGGGTGCCCTGGGTTCCCATAGGGGGTAACTATTTTCTGTAGTGACGCAGGGATGCAGTCTTGGCTTTGTTTGTGTCTGCTCCCAAAAGAGATGGTAAGAATTCCTGCTGTTGTTCCACTTGGTTTATGGAAGCACTTGAGTGAGTTCATAGCAATTCTGCTGATGCAGGGACAAAAATCTAGTTTAAGAAGAAATAAGACAGCAGGAAAAAAAATAGGTGTTAAGAGGCAGGGGGAGCTTTATTTCCTTTCTGTCCTGGCTTCATTTTCCTTTTTCTCTGAGGCAGAAGTGGCAGTACTCTCACCTCAATACAAGGTGCAATTTTTTGGCTTAGCTGCTTGCAGCTCTTCTGGAAGCTGATGGGTATAGTGGGGAAGGATGAATTTGTAACAGTCCTGTTCTGCATCCTTCTTCCCTGAGCACACGTAATGGGCCCCTGGAAGGGATGCGGTGCTGAAGTACGTGGAGGCTTGGTCTGGCTCCGTGTACTTGAGCTTTAAGCGCCGGAAGACGCTGTCGTATCGGCTGTAGATCTTGTAGAAATGCAGTTCCTTGACTGGAATTTTCTCACGTGTGGAGGTTAGACCACAGTTATGAAACAACTGATGGTGATTCTTATAGATGACACGTCGGAGGGACTGAAGAGGCGCTTGACTTCACTGGCTGCCGAAATAACAGACCTGGCTTCTCGTGTCCCTGACCCTCCTGGACAACTTGAAAATTCTCAGAGGTTAGACTTTTGCCAGCCTCTCTCTATTTTATCCCCAAGCTTAGCGTTTTGCTCTCCATCCCTGAGGTCCAATGCCGCAAAACACCCGTGTATTACCAGCTGGCTCTGTTACCTGCGTGTCCCTGTCTGAGGAAAGGAAGCACGGTACCCAAGAGGGGAAAATGCTGCCTTTGTAGGTAGTGATGTAGGTTTTCACTGCTCTAATTGCAGTGGTTTTGATGCTGATCTTTGGATCTGTTTTTTCCCATGGAAATACTTGGCAAGACTTTTCATAAGTACTCGGGACTCTTGCATCACTAATTGACAGAAGTCTGGAGACTTGATACAGTTGTGGGGCAATGCCAGAAACGTGTTTAGGGTTAACTTTCTTGGTTTAACCTTCTAGGGTTGCAGAAATACTCGCTGGCATATCGGAGAAGGTCAATGCCTTAAGAAGCACGCTGGCTGGTTCAGGTTCTCCTTCTGTCCTGGAGAGGAGCTGTGGCGCGATTCCAACGAGCCTCGAAGCCGAGTCGGCAAACGTTGAAGCACAAAAGGTTGAAATGCCTGAATTTGCTAAACAACTTGAAGGTGACTTCAACATCTGCTCTGATGCTACGCTAGCTGGTCTCTGGGTTGGAGATGGGAACGAAGAAGAGGCAGAGAGAGGTGACGCTGTGGTGGAAGAAGGTGTCTTGGCAGCCAGCTCTAATGACAAAACAGACAGAGATGACTTCATGTCACTAGACATTACTGAGCAAGAACTTCAGATCTTGGAACATCAGGCTGCGAAAGAACTGGTCAACGAAGGTGTGCCTGAGGTAAGGAGAGAACCCCTCATTAATTGTGGGCGCTCAGCGGAGGAAGTGATCTCATCCTTCATTTCCCCCCAAGATTTGAAAGCTCTGCTCCTGAGGGAATAGTAAGGTGGGCTGCAAGAAGGGTTCAGAGCCTGGAAGATATCTGTGGAGGTAGGTAAGCACTCAGCTGCTCCTCAGTCATGTGGTTGGAAAGATTATAACTGAATCGTTTTACAGAAGCTCAACGTAGTCCCATTAGTTGCTCATCTGTTATCGAAACTTTTTGTTGCGGTTTGGGGACAAATTCTCAACGCAAGCATCTGCAACTTGGTCATGAATAAAAAGCAGACCTTTGTCGAAGGGACCTGTAAATAGCAGACCTAGTGACTGCCGGGTGCAGATTGATGCCTTTTAAATCAGACCTTAACTTCCTTATGTTCCAAGGGTTTCACACATCTGGTGATACTGCTGTTCTTGTTTTTTTATTACAGGGCCTTGTTAAGTTTTAATGTCTTTCAGATACTACTTTTAGTGGGCAGGCTTCAAAGCATAGTGTTTGGGGTTTTTTGTTAAGAAGTAAAAATGTCCAGAGAAATGCTTTATAGGGTACAGAAGGTTGAAAGCTTGTGGCTAAAACAGAAATAACTTTGATAAGAAAAATCTTTTTTTTTTTTTTTAGGAGGCAGGCTCCACGGACAACGAACAAAATATTTCCTGTGTCATTGAAAGTGATGAAGAGCTGGAAATGGAGATGCTTAAAGTGAGTTGCCTCAGGGGGTTGGTTTTAATTTTTTTTGTAATGAGGATGTTCTTGGGTCTGCTTTTGTCTAGAGGACAATTCATAAACAGCTCTGCTCCAAACCTGGTGTGTGGCCAAGGGGGTTGAGCTGAGAGGGCAGTTTGTGCGCCGCAGGTGCTGCTGACTTGGCCTGTAGGTCAAATTGCTTTGTAGCTGTGTTTTGCAGGCCTCTCTAAAAGGGTTTTTACTGGTATAGCTGTTCTTCTTGAAAAGAAGATTTAGATGTTGAGTCTCCTTTTTCTTTACCCTGGCTTTTTTCCCCCGATGCCCCCAGGGAGTGCTGTATGTATCTTGAGTCAAGTGACTGAACATTTCCACCAGAGCAGTCGCAAGTGTTCTTGTGCTTGTACACACGTGAAGTTTGTTGCTTACACCTAAGTAGGAAGTGAGATTCAAAGGTTTGAGGAAAAGAATTTAATTATCCTGAAGAGAAGGATCAGGTCTCTCCTGGATGGTTTTCAGTGTTGCATGGAAATCTTCCATAACTGCAACTCCAGACAAAAAAGCAAGCTAACTGGAGTAGGAGGGGGTTAGTCAGTGTTCCTCCGAGTGCCCTGTTTTGGAAACAATGAGTGTAATGTGACATTGGGATCCCATCCTTTATTTTTGTGACAAGCCTCTGAAGTCACTTCTCAGTGAAACATGTGCCTTTGTCAACTTGAAAGACCAAAAAAAAACCAAAACAAAAAACCCAAGCCCCAGAACAACTACAGGTTTTAATAAATTAACGGTTTAATGGCTTCAAAATTTCACAGACCTTTCTGCAAAGAAGAAACAGAGGCCATTGTTAAGGCTACCCAGGAAATGGCTCTTGGAATTTGAATGCTACTGGTAAAGCAGTTTGATCCTGGTGCTTTTCTTTGTGCTGTGTGCCAAACAGAGCTAATTTTTATGCCATTAGTAGATGAAAACCCATGTGCCCCGATATCCCATTACCTCAGACGTGCATTGTGTATTTTATGTTCCAAAATAACTTTTTCTCCCCATTTCTCAGTCTTTAGAAGATGTAGATGATTCCAAATGTGTTTTAACTGAAAAAGAGTCCACCAAAGCCAGGAAAAGTCCTGAGGCAGAAATGGCTGTTGCACCAGATGCTGATGAAGATGAAGGAATTGAGGAAGAGGAGGAGGAATGTTGGGGTATGGTTCAAAACAGCACGATTAAATAAAAATCCACGGTCTGTGGAAGCACAACAGCTTTTTGTGCCAGCTTTATTAAAGCAGGGAGGTAAAGCTCACCTGAGTTTCAAAAGGAGTACGTTTCTGTGTGGCAAGATGAAAATGTAAAGGTTTCTGTCTCTGAACGATAGCCAAACAGGCTGTTACAGGGAATGCCTGCTTGCCCAGCAGTCAGGCTAGGTGGAAATGTCGTGCTTTCTCCTGCTGCATGTCTGCAGAGATCTTGAGCCTGTCCCTTCGGTGTTCACAGCAGGATCAGGATCGCTTTGTCGGCACTTGCCGTGTCAGGTGTTGGTTAGTGTAACTTCAGGCAGGTCTTTGAAGGCTTGCCTCGTAAAAACACCTCTAGTACCTCATCTGAACGCGTTCCAAATAATGTGGCAATGCATCCCAATGCCTGTTGCTTTATTAGCTCGTTAATCAAGCCATATGGTCTCCTCCTCATGCAGGGTCTCCCAGGAGCCTGTTTGCTTTTTTGAATTCTTTATTCCAGCCCATAAATATCTTTAGAGTTTGTCTTCTGTTTCACTGTATTGGGTTTTTTCCCCTCCCCTGGAGTTGCCCAAATCCTAGGCCCTGAACATCACTAACCTTGAGCAGGCTGGTGTTTGTCAAGACAGTGCTTCATCTCTTTAAAAATTAATCATAGATGAGGTTTTTTTCTCTTCTCTCCCCCTAAAGATCCACTGGTGCCACTACCAAGTGAAAGCCACATTGCATGTCTGAAGACATCTTTTGGGCATTCTTCTTTTAAACCGTAAGCATCTTTTTCTGTTAAAATGTGCACTCTAGGCTTCATTTTTCTTTCAGCTTGAGTGTTTGGCTTTTTTTATTACTGCTTACCTTAAAGAACCCCACAGTGCTAAGATACTGGGACTCATGCGAAATCCTGAAGAAAAGAAAACCAGCTTTTGCAACAACGAGGTGCCAGAACTGAATGGAGTAGTAACTACAGTACTCTCCCAGAGAAGGATGAGTTTCTTGACTCTTTTGATGGCATTCCTTCCGAGAGCAAAGCTTTGTTGGACCAGGTCTAGTTCGGGTGTTTTAAACAGTGAGCGACAAACTGCACAGATATTATTCCCTGAAAGATAAACTTCCTTAGTCTGCTTATCCCTTGTTTTGTGGCTCTAATTAAGGAGGGACAGGCTTCTGTCTAGTGTGGTGTGGTATCGGTGCAGACAGAAGGGCATCTTGACCTGAAATTCAACTGAATATGCAGTTTGGCAAAATGTACATGTTACTTGTGATGCAAAAATAATCTTTCCCTTTGTTTAATTTAAAGGGTCCAGTGGAAAGTGATCAATTCTGTTTTAGAAGACAGAGTAGATAATCTTGTTGTCATGGCAACTGGTAAGTTACCTTTACATCTGAAGAAGCATTGAAGAATCTTTTGCCTTTTTTTTGGGAGAGCAGGACTCCCAACTTGGAGAGTGTCCACGTGGCTCATGTGAGCAGGGTGCCCTGATCCAGACCGTGCAAGCCGGAGCCGGCTGCACTGGGGAATTTCTCCTGTCCCGGCCTTTGCCTGTGACCTTGCTGTAGAGAGAGGTATCAAATGGATGCCGACCGTGTTTAGCTCACGTCTTTGTTCCTTTGCTAGCAGAGCAAACATCCCATTTGGTTTTTAAGGGCTCAGCAGGGTGTTAGAATTGCCTTATAGCTGTATATTGGCACTGCAGAGACAGCATGATGTTTCACTTCTGCCTTTTTTCTTTAAGGCTATGGAAAAAGCTTGTGCTACCAGTTTCCTCCTGTTTACACTGGATATACGGGAATTGTTATCTGTCCTCTTATCTCCTTGATGGAGGACCAGGTGCTGCAGCTGACGTAAGTAATGTGGTAGTAACAAGCTGCTGCTGTATTGCCTGTGGAAACCCACGGATTCTGCTTGTGGCATTTCTCGGTCTTTCGGGTTGCAGCTTTGCACAGCGAGCTGTTTGCGTGTCAGCTGTGAGCATATGTTTCTCCAGGAACGCGCGCAATCCCTGTAAAGAGGTGGCTGGAGACCGTTGGCTTTGCCAGTTAGGTGAACTGAGTTAGGCTGAGTTGGTGAAGGATCTCCGCGGGTGGGTGGCTCCCGAAGGTGGATCCTTCTTGAGTGTTTCTGGATTCACAAGCCTGTTTTGCACAGACCAAAGTGATGGAGGAGCTTGGTGGGCTGTTGCTGCCTGTGAGACTTAAGTCAAAATTGGGTAGGGCTTCCTTGGGGTCTGAGGAGTAACGTCTGAACAACACAGAGCTGGAAGCCGTAGGCCATTCGGGTCAAAGTCGCGGCCCAGACTTGGAAGAGGGACGCTGGAGCAGGTCTCCTAACTCGTGGCCTCTTCCCTTCTTGAAAGCTCTGATGGGGGAAGCAGGGGGTAACGCCGAGTCGCTCTTACAGCAGCGGTTACAGACGTCTCCAAGATAAATCTCCTTGATTTTAATAGCCCATAATGCTTTCTCTTTGCAAGCTTGCTTTCTGTTACGACAGCTATTCGCTTCTGACAATTTCTCATTTAAGCTGGGGGAATCCTGCTGAGTCACCTACTTCATTCCTGCCCTCCCCAGCTTGGAAAGAACGGGTCTTTTGTGAAAGAGGGGATATGAAGATTTTTTTTTTTGAAGCAAGGAACGTGTGGAGTTTTCTGCCTCACATCCCGGCTGCGTGCAGATGAATGGCTGGACAGCCTAAGCTGCCTCCCGAGCTCCTAGACTGAGTATTACTCAGCAGGGTGTCTGTACCTATTCAGCTGCTTCTTTGGCTTCCATGCTGTTTTCTTCGGTGGAAACAGTTCATTCACTAACTTCTCAGCGGGTCGCTCGTTCTGAAGGCCGAGGAGACTGACTTTCCACAACCTAACGCGATTCAGTAATTTGTCTGTTGGTCTGGGTGCCGTTCTGCCGAGGAAAGAAACAGAGGGATGAGAAGCCCTTGAAACAAAGGGCTGTAATGTAATAAATCGCCAACTTAAGAGGACGGGTCCTGAAGGAGGTCAGATATGGAAGCGACTGAGCTGCTAAGCGTAATTACTGGAGCTGCCGTTAGGAAGCAGCCACCTGATTGAAAATCAGCAGATGCAGCACCAGTAGCTCCCAAAAGGTTGAGAGGCAAGGCAAAAAATGTCAAGCTAGTCCATACCCAAAGAACTGCGGAAGATAACAGCTAAAGATAATTACTTATTTTCTTCTTTTGGATGGTCTCTTACTAAACTCGGCTCTTGTGCAAGGCAAACGGTCTGGATTCCTCAGCTTCCTTACTGGGCTAATCAAGTGTGTGCGCTGTGGGGGGCAGCTGGAGGGGAAGCAGAAGAGCATTTGGGTGGCAGGAATAGCCACTGACCGTTCTTGCTTTTTCAAAAGGCTTTCCCCCCCAAGATCTTCGGAAGACAGTAGTCTGACTGCGCAGCCTGAACTCCCTTTGTGGCGTGCTGGTGTAGGCTTGAAAGCCAAGTCGGGAAGCGCTGAGAGTAAAGCTGTTCATGACTGTGCTTTTTTCTTTCTGCAGAATGTCAGGGATTCCAGCTTGCTTGCTTGGTTCAGCTCAGTCAAAAAACATCAGAGAAAGCATCAAAGTGTAAGTCTTAGCTGAGTTGCCTGGGACTGCTGGTTCTGACGTGGCTGTATTGGAGAAGTAGGATGTCTCCCTGATCTGTCATCGCTGAGACAATTTGTTTCTGGCCTGGACCTGGAGACTGGCAGTCAGCAACGTTGCTTGTGTGTGGGAGGCTGTAGCCACCCTCTTGTGCCTTTGGGCTGGCGAGACGGGGCTTGTTGGCTCAGCTTTGTTGTGGTTTGTACAGGACTTTACCCAGGTCTTAAGGCTGTATTTGTCACCAAGTCCTCGCAAGGGTCCCTTCTCATTCTAAGTGCTGGCCAGTCTGACTGCTGGTTTCCTGTAATGCTGCCGACTGCCTCGCTTGCCCCCTGTTCTGGAATGCTTTCTGCAGGCTTCACGTCCTTCCTCTTGTCCCCTTTCCAGAAGCCTGGGCTTACTCTGGGTTACATCTTCTAGACAAGCATGGTTTTGTTTCATTTGGCTGGCTTGTCTGGGGTTTCGCCTCCTGTGAATGGTGTATTTTCTTGATGTTTCAGGGGCCAGTACAGAGTCATATACATGACTCCAGAGTTTTGTTCGGGGAATTTACAGTTACTTCAGGATCTTGACCGAACTGTTGGTAAGTTGGGGATAGGGTTGTGGCTGAGTTGGCAGGCACCTTAAATTGATAATTACGTGTAACTATTTTCACGCTTGAACATTTTACACCATTTTTTTTTACCACTGGTGAGGTCAGAGGCTAGGGTAGTGTCTGCCAATAAACGGTGTTGGAAGATCCTGTCACTGATGAAAAAAGATCATGCGTCAGTAGTGTCTTGGCCTGGGAATGTTGGACAAGTTACTGGGAGCAGAGTTGCTAAACCACCTATCTTTACATTGCAGGAAGTGAAATGCGTGCCACTAAATACTTTAACAATTTCAGTATCCTAATCTCTCTGGTCTTGCTTGGAATGTAACAAAGAAATTTTGTTTTCCAACGCTGCGGTGCATCTGAAAAACTCTCATTTCATCAGAGCTGATGCATCCTGTGTAGTAGGGTAAAGCCAAGACACAAACTCCAAGAATTTTATCCCTTTTTTTAATCAAGGAGCTGAGTTTCTAGTGCTGCGGGCAGGTCTGTAAAAGCTCTTGGGCCATCTTCCAAAAGAGGCCATTATCAAAATGGGCCTGGGGAGTCAGTACAGCAGAAGGTGGGCTAGAAGCAAATTGAAGCAGACTGCTGGAAATTGAGCAGAATGGGCTGTTGGTATTTTGTCACTTCCCGTGTTGGTTTGTCTTGTTAATGTGTTTGTGCTGTGGTCTTGTGCCCACCAGGTATTACCCTTATAGCTGTTGATGAAGCTCACTGCATTTCTGAGTGGGGCCACGACTTCAGGAATTCCTTTAGAAGCTTAGGCTCGTTAAAGAAGGCTCTGCCATCGGTGAGGCTTTTCTAGGTGTGATTTCCAGTGTAAGAGAAGGATACTAGCTCATATGATGCTTTGAAATACTGACCCTTTGGTATTGCTCTCTGGGTGTACTTACCGTGCTGCTGTGGAGTTTATGCAGTTGCTGTCGGTGATGGAGCTTTGTGGGTTAAATATTTGGAACCCAGACTGCCAGAAACTTCTGAAAATTAAATTTCCTTGGCTCCTCGTGCTGTAGAAGGTGATGTCCCTAAGCTTCTAGGAATTTTATCTTTAAACCACCTGTCTGGGTCTGAGCGGCTTGCAAGAGAAGCAACTGATTTCTAGACACTCCTCAAGCATTTATCGCATGAGCTCAAAAACTTAGACCTGAACTTCACATGCTGCTGTTGAAAGTTTTGTCCTGTGCTCCCCAAACGTAGCCAGCTGCCTCAGAAAGCTACTGTAGGCTTGTTGAGGGTGTAACTAAAGCAAGCACGTGTTGGGGCTATAACCCTGTATTTCAGCAGTGTTCTGTCCCCGTCTGCTCTCCTGAGCTGTGTAGAACAAAGCTTTAGGAAGCTAAATATTTACTTATTTTTTTCAAATAGCTGATGATAAACAATTTTAAGTGCCTGGTTTTATGCTATTTCAGTTTTGACTCGTGCTTTCTTGGCTTGCCTTTTTTTTTTTCCTTAATAAATATCCCTGAGAGCTCTCAGACCTATTCTTCTATTTTTCCTTGCAGGTTCCCATTGTTGCATTAACTGCAACTGCAAGTCCATCGATCAGGGAAGACATCGTGAATTGTCTGGCCCTGAAGAATCCCCAGGTCACGTGTACCAGTTTTGACAGACCTAACCTGTACTTAGAAGTTGGACACCAAAGTGGAGATATCCTTAGGGATTTGAAGCAGTTCCTTACTAGGAAAGGAAGGTAAGGATTTAAGGCTGTTTTCGTGGATCCCTCGGGTATACAGAGGCATTTTGGAGTTTTGGCAGCGTGTGCTAAAAATCAGTAGTGATCTTAGACTCATTTGGTGAGGGGGAGCCTGGGCTGCCCCTGCGGCTTGGCGTCGGTAGCGTGTTTTAAGGAGGTTGGGAGGCCTTGTCCTGCTGCTTCTACAGTGACCAAAATCCTCTATTTTTTGCAAAACAACTGTAAGAGCCTAAATAACTTCTGAGTCCATTTTTCCAAAGGACAGACAATTTGCGTACGTAAAATCCCTCTCCATTTCCTCAAGGAGGTGAACTGCTGGGAACTGTTCTTTTCAGTTAGGTTCAGTCAGACTCTTTGCCAGAAGGGTGGCTGCTTCTATTCTGTGTCTTTGTGTTGCTCTTTCCTGTAGCAGTTCTGCGTATGAGTTTGAAGGCCCCACTATCATCTACTGCCCATCAAGAAAGGCCACCGAACTGGTTGTGTCTGTATTGGTTAAACTCAATGTGGCCTGCGGTGCATATCATGCTGGTATGGGAAACAAAGAAAGGAGGGACACCCATCACAAGTTCATGAGGGATGAAATTCAGGTATGTAGGAAAAGTGCACTTGGTCCTATTTGCAACTGTAGAGTTTCTGTTTCTGTTGTCATTTGGCTGAATTTCGAGTCAATAGCAAAATGTTGCAACCGAGTGTGTGAGCGTTAACCCAGGCTTAGCATTCTTGATGCTGACTTCAAAATAGTCAGCACGTGCCTCACTTTTTGCAGTGCGTTGTGGCTACGGTGGCGTTCGGAATGGGCATCAATAAAGCAGATATCCGGCTGGTGATCCATTACGGGGCCCCGAAGGAAATGGAGTCCTACTATCAAGAAATTGGGAGAGCTGGCCGTGATGGGATTCCTGCTTCTTGTCATGTCTTGTGGACTGGGAAAGATTTGGCTTTTAACAGGTATGTGACTGAAGACAGCTGCTTGGACACAGCCAAAAGAAAGAGGAGCAGGATGGGTTTGGTTTAAATGTGGCTTATCTTGTGGTTTCAAGTCCTTTCCTGCATGCACGCAGTACGGAGCCCACTGTCGTTCTAGAAGGTGATCCACAAGTGTGCTATGAATGAGTTTGTCCTTCTTCCAGTTCTGCTTTCCAAAGATGCTTTGCAGGGCTGGCAGTGATAAAACCTGGTCGCTTCTCTGGTAAATGGCCTGACCTGACTTCAGACCCAACTGTCCTGGTTTTAGAGCTGTTATCACCCCTTCAGAGTGCTGGTGCTGTAGAACTACTTTTTTTTTCTCCTCACTTCCTAGATGTCTATATGGAGAAATAGATTTTCACTACTTTTCCTCTTCTGGGAGGGGGAGTCCTGCTTGTCCAAGTCTGACTTTGTCCATAGCTGGTGTAGGGCCACAGAAGTGCCTCACCTCGGTCATTTGAACTCATGTCAGCAGACTTGCAGACTCTGGCAAACCATATACCTTCTTTTTATTTTTTATTTTTTGGGCAGGCAAAAAGTCACTTTGCTCAACTTTGAGCTGGAATGGTGTAGCTGCCTTACTGTGGTGCCCACCACCTGCACTACTGGCCTGTTTGCCATGCCATGAGGTGCAGATGGTAGCTCGGGTTTGGCTCTTGGGGCAGCTTGGGGCGTTGGCAGAGCGAGCACTCTCTGTGCCCATCGAGTACTCCCATGCTGTGTTCCCACTTGGATGCTCTCTGGGATTACTATGGATATCGGATTAGGCAAGAGAGTAGATGTGTCCTAATCTGCCACCTCTGAGGTGCTTGGAAGCAGGAGTGGGGATATATATTTTTGCCATCTGGCAATGCATTGATGACAACTCGCTAGAATATGGAAAAAAGTGGAGTGAAATTGCCCTCCTCTCAATGCTCTCTGCCTTTTCCTCCCTGCTCTGTGCCTCTTGGTGTGGATTTTTGAAGCTTACTTGCCTGTGGGGCTGGAAGAAGCTCCGTGTCTCCTGCCCCCTTGGGAATAGGCAGCATATTCAGAAGAATATGAATATGGTGCTGTTCTGGGTGTGGCCTGTACCATAAGGACTGAAACTGTGGAGAAACAGGCAGGTGGTTTGGGTCTGGTTTATTAGGAAATGGTATTTTTTTTTTACTAGCTGCTTCTGGTGAATTGGGCTGAGACAGTTGTCTGGCATACTTGGGTTTTGCTGTGGGGCAGGGGAATAGTGCTCAGTATTTCAGGTTGCTTTTCATTTTTTTCTCCATTTTCCTGACAGACACCTTCTCAGCGAGATACGCAATGAAAAGTTCCGCTTGTACAAACTGAAGATGTTGACAAAAATGGAGAAGTACCTCGTGGCCAATAGCTGCAGGAGGAAGTGAGTCCTGTAATCTCCTTAACTCTTGATGTGGTTGCAGTCAGCACGGATAAGAGCCACTGCGACCTGGTTGTAACCAGAAGGCCTCTTATACCCACAATATGTCCCGCAAATGTGTTTTTTTTATTAAAAAGCACTATCAAAAAAATAGGTCCTCTGGCAGATTTATGTATCAAGCACTTCCTCCTTTACTTTAAAAAAAGCCCAACCAACCACCAAACCAAACTGCTTTTTCTTTAGAGGAATCCAGGCCAAATAATTGGCTCCCCAGTGAATTAATTAATGATGCCGATTTCAAGTCTGTTTTCTGCAATAAATTTAATGTGTAAATTCTTGCTCTTTTATTTGATTCCCTATCTTCCCTTGGGCAGAATGATCCTGTCTCATTTTGAAGACAAACAGCTCCGGAAGGTTTCCTCTGGTATCATGGGCACAGAAGAATGCTGTGATAACTGCAGGTCCAGGTAAGCTTTCGTCTTCCCTAAAGACTGATATGAGAGGTTCTGTTCTCTCAGGCTGACTTACAAGGCAGAGGAACTAAAAGAACTGATTTTTTTATCCATCTCCTCTCACAGATGTTCAGCCTGAAGTTTATCTTTGAGCAGCTGCCTCTAACCTTTGCCTAAAGAGCTGAGCTAAACCATGAGGCAGCTTCTAAACTTAACTTTAGAAGTAAAACAGAGTATGGTTGCAGTTCCTAAAAAGGTTTAGAGCAACACTCTCAGACTCTGAAATCCACTTTTGCTCCCCATTTGAAGTCCTGTGAGGTCATGAACCCCAAAAGAGAAAGCTGGCAAGCAGAGCACGGTGCGGTGGGGGGCTGGTGAAGGCAGAGGAGCCGTTCTCCCCTCGGGGCTTGTGCTGACAGATGGTCCTTCTCCCCTTGCTTGTAATTTCCCTGCTTCTAAAGCCTAAAGGACTCCTCGTTCTTGCTGGGAGCGTGGTGCTTCCTGAGCAGAGACAAGATGCTGGGCTGTGTTGCTTTCTGGAAACATCTTCATCAATCCAGCTATGTTTCCTGTACGCTCACGGATGGAGAAATCTCTGCCTGGCCTCTGCTAAAACCAACCCAGAGGAGAATTTGAGATGATACCATTTTAATCTTTGCAGTCACATTGCTGTGTCAAGAGCCACATAAGGAATTTGTGACGTGGAACTGAAATTGCTGGACATGATCGTTGTCCTTTTTCTTCTCGGAAGTGATTCATGTCGATAATCTTTCAGTGGTTTCTTCCAGTAAGCTATAAATGCAAACCCTAGAAAACCTTTAATAGGATTGATCTTTCCTCCTGTTGGTTTGGGTGTGTTTTTCCCTTCGTATTTCAAAAAGCAGAAATATTAAAACCCTCTTCGTTATTAGGTGAAATGAAAGAATTGCCTGGTATGCCTAAACCAGCCCAAATACTCAAACACCTGTCTCTGCAATCTCCTGAAGTTACATTTTTCTGTCGCAGCAAATATCGTGAAGAATGGCTTATTGGTGGCTTGGGCAGCTGTCTTATCCCCAAGGGATTTGGCCTTTTGCTTGGCCCCGTGTTTTCAGTCCTTGTTCTTCGTGCTTAAAGGCTTTAACTGTTTAGGTTAACGTAACTTGAAGCGTGTATTTTGTTTGGTTATCACTTGGTAGACAATATTCGAAAGAAAGGGAAGGGACTCGTATTTGTATGTGTGTTAAACTCGGGGGTTTTGCGCATTTCAGAATGTCTCGTGAGGTCCCCAGTGACTCAGAAGGTGGCTTGCAGGACTTTGGGAAGCAAGCGCATCTGCTGCTGTCCGCAGTCTGTGCCCTGGAAGAGAAGTTTGGAACTAGACTTCCCATTCTGTTCCTCCGAGGGTCGGTAAGTGATAGTAAAAATCCTCGTGCGGTCCGAGTGGAGGGACTGTCTTGGGGGAGGCCTTCTGGCTCTCAACAGCTCCCTGACAGGAGCTGGAGCCAGGGTGGGTCAGGCTCTGCTCCCAAGGAACAAGGGACAGGACAAGAGGAATCTGCTTCAAGTTGCCCCAGGGGAGGTTTAAGTTGAACATGAGGGGAAAAATCTATTCCCCAGAAGAGCTGTCAAGCTCTGGAAGAGGCTGCCAGGGGCAGGGATGGAGTCTCTCCCTCTGGAGGGGTTTCAAAGCCGTGGTGCTGGGGGCCATGGGTTAGTGGTGACCTGATAATGCCGGGTTAACGGTTGGACTTGAACTTCCAACCAGAACGATTCCCTGCTCACAGAGACTGTACCTTTTCCTCCGAGAGCTGGGTATCTGCAGAGAGGTAGCCTCGACTTTCTGAAGCTGCTCAGCAGCAGTTCCCACGCAGCAATATCGATTGGTGCCTTTAAAGGCAGGAGCAACTGTAACAGTGAACCTCCTAAGCACGCTGCACTTAATTTCATGCACGTACAGCAAAGGAGCAGATTCTGCCTCAGAGTTCTTACTTAGTACCGTTTTAAACAGTGCAATGTTCATCCCTTTGTGGCCTGAGGGATTTCTACACACCTTTATTATTTACAATAGTTTTTAAATACTAAGCAAGAAACTCAACAGAAGTAAAATAGAGTAAGAACAGAATCCCTTCTTCCCTTTCCAGTCTGGGGGGGGCAAGAAAGAAATCACTTGTAATACTCAATGAGACCAGGTGAATGTTGTTCCTCTTTTTTTTCATTTCAATACTTGAGTTGCTAATTAGACACACTTGGGTGACAGAGGGAAAATATTCTGTTACAGATTTGAACATAGTCTTGTTAATTTATTACACCTTCCTAGAAGGAGCAAAGATGATGCCAAATTTGCACTGCAAATACAAAATGACCTTTTAGTGCCTACAAGAATCCCCTTTTCTGGGCTAACCTAACTTGTGATCATTTCTTTGCTTCGTTGCATCAACGTATATTCTAAAACAGATGTGTGAAATGCTATCACTGTACGTTTACCTGCTCTATCTGCCCGAGCCTGACTGGTGTGTTGCTTTCAAAGCTTGTGCCTGGTTTATGGTGGATTTGTGTTCTTTTGAAATTGGTACATCTTTGTTGAAGTCCAGATGGCCTCTGCCAGGCTTGGGGGGGGCCACAAGGGAGAGTATGTTTCACTGAAATATTTGAAACCTGAGTCACACGATGAAAGCCACCAAGGTCCTCTGGGAAAGGGAATTAGAGCTGTGGTGACAAATATTATACAAACCATGCTGAACAAAGAATATGCAACTTCCGAGGTCTCCTTTTTATCAGCCAGCCGGGGAATTTGTAGCTATTTCAGCAATTATTTTGTTGTTAGTAGTTTCAGGGACTAGTTTGAGAGGCTTTTAGTTGGACCTGTAGTGGTTCGTGATTTGTATGAAGTTGAAATGACACTTGCAGCTTCTGTTGGCCAGTTCTGTGCCCAGCTTGACTGACAATGCTTAGCCCAAACACTGACACAAGCTCTACTGTTTTGCATCGTAGTCCTTTTAGAGTTATTTCCAGCATTGGAGTTGTTCCAAGTCAAAACCAAGCTGTGAAAATGTGCGGCCATTGGAGTAATGAATGTCACTGGTGTAGCTGAAAATGTAACAATGTAGTCGTTCTTTAAAGCTAACAGCTGCTTGAGGGCTCTCTAGAAGGGAGGACATGGGACTTGGTGCTTTCTCTTTGCCTGCTGAGTAGGTGGCTTGCTTGCCTTCGTCAGAGTTCTGTGCCCTGGTCCCACCCAGCAGTGAGCTGAGCCACCCCCACCACCCCCTGCCTGCCGGTGTCTGCTCCAGCTTCCATCCTGCTGCTAAAGGTCGGAAACAAGCCCCTCTTCCCGGTGCTCTTCTCGCTGCGCGTGCAGCACAATGGCTTCCCTGTCTCAATTCTCCACATTGCTCCTCCTTGAAAAGGAAAACTGGGGGGTATGGGATAGCCCCAGAATTCCTGGGGATAGATGCTTCGTGATGAATGAGTGCCTGGCGTGAAGGGGTCCTGGGGGACATCCAAACAGGAGTAGGGAAAACTTGTGTTAAGCAGCCATATAAAAACTACGCCAGTGTCTCCTGTTGTCCGAGATTAAAATTTAGTCAGACCCCCTGTGTTCTTTCCCACGGCGTCTCAAACCAGAGGGGGATTCAGGAAGTCTATGAACAAGAAGATCTGAAGCCTGCCTGTTGACTTCATATGCTAGCAATAACTTAGAACTTCTTTCTGTCTGAGACACTTTTACCTACTAATGCTTGATCCCCAGTTACCTCCCCATTTCAGGCAAGTTCTCAACTTTTCAGGCTCATTCCAAGAGTTTCCCTTCAAGTGAAGGGGGCTTTAGCTTGCTGCCATCCGTTTGGGTCCTGAGTTCAAGGGAGGTGAGAACCCAGCAGACAGGACCTCGGCAGCATTTTTTAGTCTGAACCATTTTTGGATGAGGTTAGAGGTGAAACTGTTCTTCAGGCAACACAGCTGAAGCAACAGGCTCAGCTGGATGCTCTCATCTTGAGGTGCTGGAGGTGTGGTTATTGTCATGGGTATTGCATAAACTTGAATAAAACATTTTGGCTTCTGACTTGCCTGTAAAGTTCCTCGGTGGAGAAATGGTCTTGAGGACACGCTCCTTGCAACTCAGGTTTTGTGTTTACTGGTTATATTGGAAACTTTCTTCCCTGAGGACTGCAGAAGTCTGACCAATTGTTTCAATTATTTCAGAGTTCTCAACGCTTGCCAAACAAGTACCGAAAGCACCCTCTCTTTGGTAGTGGAAAAGACTGGTCAGAGACCTGGTGGAAATCTCTCTGCCAACAGTTGATAATGGAAGGATTCCTCAGAGAAGTCCCTCAGCATAACAAGTTTGCGACCACGTGCGTGCTTGCCCAGAAGGTACCTCTTGGTGTGAAACTACCTGTCGAAAGCTGCTCTGAGTATGCTGTAGCTAAGCCTTGTGGTTTAATTCTTACAGGGTAGAAACTGGCTGAAAGCTGCATCTACCTCAGCCCCAAGTCTTCTGTTGCAGTCCAGTGAAGACCTTAATCTGCAGCAACCTCCTAGAAGGTAATTCTAGTGCACGTGGCTAGGTTGGACAGGAGGCTTCTGCAATTGTTTTTTCCTAGATGGCTTGATCTTTCCCTTAGGCAGTATCATAACATAGAAAAAAAGCTGGCAAGAGTGCTTGGATAGACACTCCTGACTGATATGGAAGGGGACTTGTTGTCTAGTCCTCCTAAGAGTGTGTGCCTTCAGCTTACAGCGGGCAGTTCCTCATCACAGAGGTCTAATTGGAGGGAAGGTTAGGGGGGAGGTGTAGTTTGGATCGAAGTACCACAACTAGTTGAGAGAGACAAGAAACAGTAGAGGCAAATCCACTGAGATGCATGTTCTTTCTCATGCTGATGAGTTAAATGGTGAGACTTTAAATAGAGCAGCTAACTTGTTCTCCCACTTATGCACTTGACCTACTCATTCGGAAAGTCTGAGAATGAAATGGCCAAGCCTTTATTCTACCAAGAACTGAATCAGCACGAGTGTGTAATAGTTTGTGTGCCTTTGTGTATTTCTTTCTGTGAAATTCACTGTACAAGTGACTCAGTCTGTTTTGTTAAGATCTAATTCCCTGTTACTGTTGCAGCAGACCTGTGCCTGTGCTCTCGCCGCAGCGCTCGCCAGTGAAGATAGCAACGCAGTCACCTGTCAAGCAGGTCTGTATGGGGACAGCTCCTCTTGCCAAGGGCATCCTCAGTCATGGTAAAAAAAAAACCTTGCAAACCTATCGTGGTGTCACAAATGAATACTTTGCTATGATCAGCAACTCAAGTGGAAGGAGTGGCAAATCTTGTTCTCCTGTTTTGTGTTTTTTTTTTTTTCTCATAGATGTCTCTGTATGAAATGTTTTCATATGAGAGAAAAGATAAAATATCTCCAAGGAGCAATAACATGCTTAACAGGTACAGTACTCTAAATTAAAGCAGCATTATTTCATTTTGACTGGCGTAGTAGGGATGTGTTTGTAGGAGCCTTAAACCCAGCATTCTCCTATGAAGTGATGGTAAAAGTGTTTAATATATTAAAGAAAGAAAAAGACAAGCCCTCCAAACTTGCTGTACACTGCACTATTATTTCAAAACCTCGAACCGTGACAATGCTTAACAGGCTTTGCTGACTTTGCCAGGTTGCAGTGTCCCAGGCAAAGCAAGCTTGACAAATTCAATCAGAATAGTTTAGGTTGACAGGGACCTTAAAGATCATCTAGTTCCAACCTCACTGCTGATGTGCAAACTTTCTCACCAATATTACTTCAAATCCAAGCAAGAAAAATAGCCCATGTTGATAAAAATTAAGCCAAAACAGATTTATATTGGATAATTAGAGTTGGCCCATGGATTTATTTTTGAGTCTGCTGGTTGAAACTAGTGGATTTAAACTTGTGATGACTTGAAAACAAAAAATGGAGATGAGATTTTATATTTTTCAAACAGTTTACAAATATTATTCAGGAAAAAAACCCACTCTAGTGACCGAGTTGTGATTTGCTCTTAGAGCTGATAGAACAGAGTGTAGGGGCTCTGAGTGACCACGTAGGTTTCTGCCTTTCTGTGCTGGTCTGGAGCAGACGTAAGTTGAGGCTTCCTCAGGTCAAAAAAACAGAACAAAACAACCCCAAACCAAACAACAAAACCAAGGTTTTGCAAAAAGCAGATGGAGTAATTTGTTTCCTGCTTTGTGTGCTGCTTCAAATTAAACCCACCTTGCATTTCAGAGGGGTTTGGCTCCTCTGCCAGGTGAGCAGCCTGGTGCCAGCAGAAGGCAGGGAAATAGGATATGTCACTGAAACTGAATAATTGTCATGTGAGGAGAAATCATTTGAGGGCCAGCTACAATCCAAAACAAGTGTCACTTCCTACTTGGCGTAGGAAAGGATGCTCTTACTCCGACCTGTCTGCTAGCAGTGCAATTATAGCAGTCTAATTAGGGGTAAATGTCCCAAAATCCCTGAGCCCATGGGCTGGTAGCTGTGGTGCTGCTCTGTAGGCAGCCATGCCTAGCAGGAGCATCAGCTAATTCTGCCCATGGCAGCTATGTCCTTGTCCCTGCTGCTTTGGAAGTTCATAGGTCTTTTTGGCTGGGATTACTGGTGTTGTTTTTCCACAAAACTGCAATTTCACCTGCTTGAGTTTTGTACAGTCAGAGGCTTTTTTTAAGTTAAAGGACCAGACAGAGGAGTTGGGTTATGTGAGGGGTGCTGCTGATTCTGCCCCAGGCACCTCAAGTCCCCTGCGAGAGCAGCGCTAGCCCAGGGTGCTGGAGCACAGTTAGCTGCTGCTTCAGAGCAGGCAAAATAAGCTGGGCTGCTGCTCTCCCACAGCCTTGTGCAAAATTCCTGAATAAATTGATCTGTACGGGGCTTCTTTTGCTCTTCCTTATTGTTTCATTAGTGCTGCAGAGCGCTCGCCGGTGAAATCTTCTCCTCTGAAGCCCCCAGAAGCGTCTGCTTCATCTCGAGAAAAAGAACTAGAGGTAAGGTGTGTTTTTTGGAAGAGGGAGGGCAGTTATCTGTGAGTTGCAGTCAACCTCCAGAGCACAGTCCTCCTGTATTGGAGCAGTGGGCTTGGGCAGCTCTTCATATTACCGAGATGTCTTGGGAGAAGTCCTCGAAGAGGATTTCAGTGTGTGAAGATCAATGGCTTGCAGGTTTTGAGTATATTAGTGGAAAGTGAGAGATGTTCCAACTTTTTGTGCTAGTGATCCCTCTGAGTGCCCTAGAGCTGCTTGATGAGAATTTGGCTCTCTCCTTCAGACTGCTCTGTATGGCAAGCTGCTGACCGCTCGACAGAAGGTGGCCAATGAGAAGGTGATTCCTCCAGCTGTCTTGGCAACCAATAAGGTCCTGGTGGAGATGGCCCGACTGAGGTAAAGCCAGCACCCCGCCCGGTGTACAAAGCCAGAAGGCTGCAAGCCAGGTCACCAGCCCCCTTTCTGCTTCTGCTGGGAGAGTGTTGCCTTACGGGTAGAGCTGCAGATCTTTTCCTTTGGACTGTTTTGTGCTCTGTTAACCTTGTAGACCACTGACGGGTGTAAGTTAAACAGTTACTGACATCAGACTCATTTCTTCATTTGAATTACTGTTAAAAAATGAAAAAAAGAAACTGCAACTTTTCCTTCTTTGTCTCCAAGCCTCCCGTTAGGTTGAGCAGGCAGAGGGGAAAGGTGTATGTTTCTACTAACCCTTACCTTTCCATCTGCTTCTCTCCAGTGTGGTTTTTATTATTTCAGCATCCCCTTATCCTGCTCAGGGTCAGCTACAGGGCAGGAACTGTCCCTTGCCTTGTGTGGGTAGCTCGGGAGTGTACGAGAAAAAGCACAATTGAGTGTTGCTCTCAACTACTGAAAGGAGGGAGGAAAAAAGTGTTGTTTTTTTCCTGATTGCATGAGAGGGCATTGTGGGGCAGCTCGGCTGGTAATGCATGTGAAGTGCCTGCCCCAGCTACTAAAGGCATTAGACAGTTCTATTTTTGGAATGTTCCTGTTCTTACTGCGTGGAAGAACTCTGAGCTTGTGTGCTCTTGGGAGGCAAAAGCAAAGATGTTGGTCGTGAAATGATCCTCCGTAATATTAAGCAGCAAACTTTACGTTTTTGTGTGGTCAAGCTTCATGATTTAGAAGCTCGGGGAACTTAAAATCATGAGGGCACAGTAATAACATTTCCAGGCTTTGACTAGCAGGTGTGTAGTCCAAAACATGTGGTGTTCACAGACACTTGATGTTTCAGAGCGCTGGCCTTGGCCGTTTCCATGGCTATTGTTGTTTCTCCTAAACCAGGCCTACGACTGTTGAGAATGTGAAGAAAATTGATGGTGTATCTGAAGCAAAATCCACCCTGTTGGCCCCTCTCCTGGCTGAAGTTAAGGACTTCTGCCAAGCGCATGGTTTGCAGGTACGACTGGCTCGAGTGTCTGCTGCTTTGCAAGAGCCTTAAAGACAGAATTGTCCAGTTTCTCCTTCGGAGTTTGTTCTTGTCACAGCTATTCCACCCAAGCATGGCAGCGGAGCTCGCTAGCCTTCCGTACAAATAGGCAGAGCTAATTCTTCCAAATCCTCTTTATCTCCCCAGACTGACACGTTCCCCACATCTGGATCTGTAGATCAGAAAGAAGCATCTCCCTGGAAGTGTACGAGAGCCCTCTCTCCTTCAGAGCAGGTCACCTATGTCCTGTTCCAAGAGAAAAAGCTCTCTGTGGTAAGTTCTTCTCCATGGAGGCCTCTTCCTCTTAGAAAACTAAGAGCGAGGATGCCTTGTCTAGAGGAGGGGGATGTGCAGGTTCTCAGGAATCCTCTGCCTGGTGCTGGAGCGAGGTCGCTTTAGAGACAGAGGCAGAAGGTGGCTCGTCTGACTTCTCTCTGGTCTGGTAAAAGCACAAAAACTTGGGCTTGCTGTGAGACACAGACTCGCATGTCAAGAAACAAAGCTCGTGAGCAGATTCGGTGTAAAAGTGAAGTCCAAGCACTAAGTATTATTGTAGTTTTCTAGTTGAGGTGTTGGAAAGCTGTTTCTTGCTACAAACCAAAGCTGAGGATGGGTTGCCTGTCACAGCTAAACTGTTGAAGTGCTACAGGAAATGGAGCTAAACCGACATCACTTGACGCGCCCCAAGAAGAGGAGCCTTATGAGCTGCTTTGATAGAGACGATGAGGGGGAATTTATTTTGATGCCGTTACCCATGTTCTGCAGAGATGTTAGGAATCAGATGGACCCTGGGGAAGGTCAGGTGCATCACAGCTGCTTAGCAGGAGACCTCTGAAGCTTTGACAGGGGAATCTCGTGATGGGGGAGCTGGGTTGATGCTCTGACAGTTGTGAGGTGAGGGCATCCGTTCCCTTTCTGTAGCTATTGCTGGGATTCAGCTGCCCCAGCGTGGACAGGGGGTGGTAGGGAGTGTTGTGGCACAAAGGATGGGAGCTATGGCAAACCTTGGAGGTGGCCATGCAGCACCCTGCCTGTGTAGGACCTCCCTTCATCTGAAGGAACTTCAGAGTGAGGTGTTGCACTCAAGCTGAGTAGTAGCCTCGAGAGAAAGATGTTCTTTACAGGCTGGAAAAGAAATGAGAGGACTGTTGTGCCAATATCCCCCGACTGCATTGTGGGAATGGGAGGTTGCCAGATTTTGAGCTTTCAGTTGTGTTCCAGACGCTTCTGCCATCTCGGTTCTTTCTGCCTTTGTTTCCCTAGAGGACTATAAGCGAGAGCAGATCTCTGCCTCTTTCTGAGGTTGGCACTCACCTGCTGCAGGCACTGAAAGCTGGTTACCCCCTCCACCTGGAGCGAGCAGGGTTGACACACGAAGTTCAGCAGATGGTTGCTGATGTTATCCGGAATCCACCCATCAACTCGGGTGAGCATCGTAGCCTTTACCTGCAGCTTCTCACGAAGGGAACCAAAAACTGACAACTTGGCCACTTCTTTAGGTAGAACCCACCATTTCTGGAAGGCCTGTGGCTGCAGCAGTGCTGGGGTCATTGCTTTCCTTTCAAGGTTAGGTTGTAAAGTAAGGTAAAATTGATTAAAGAGCAAAAGAGGGTAGCATGTTATAAATCCTCATGCTCAAGGCTGTTGAAAAGATGGAGGTATCATTCTTAAATCTGAGCTAACGCAGCCTGGTTGCTAGGACGTGCAAGTTGGAGGTTCTGATGGTTTAGACTAAATTTGAGGAGAGGAAGTTCATGTGAGCACAGCAGAGACAGGGAGTTTATGCCACGGGCCCATTACTTTCTTGTGAGTCAAACCCGTAGGTCGTTTAAAGCTGTTGTCTTCTCTGTGCCCTCATCTCCCCTACGCTTCAAGAGGGATGTTTGCGTTGTCAAACGTTGTGTTTCACAAAACAGGTGAAGGGCCAAGGAGTATTAAAAACCAGCTAATATTGTATTTATATTTTTTCCAAGACACCACCAAAATCCAAGCAATTAGAAAACTTGTCCCTGCGAATATTGAGCTGTATCTCATTGGGATGACTATTGCCTTATTGGAGAAAGAGGGTAGAAAGAAGTCCCAGGACGGCTCAGGTGTCAAAAGGATGTTGGTGTTGGCAGATGGGCAGCAGGAAAAACCAGGAGCAGATCAAGCAAGCAAGGAAGATGCTTGGAGTAAAACAAAGGTTAGTTGGAGAAGGTATAAGCTCATCTCAGCCCGAGGAAGTCCTGGACGCGCAGCCCAGGAAGACCAGGCATGTGATGGTTGACCACTGGAGACCATCACGACCGAAGCTTCCTGGGCAGCCTTGGAGAGGAGGGATGAATGCTTGCTGCTGTTGTCCAGCCCTTTGGGGTGTGGATGCACAGGGTCCCCAGTAAAGTCCCAGGTTTGCAGTAGCTGGGGCAGTGGGTGGTGGACAAAGCTGAAGTTCCAAGGTCTCCCCAGTATGAAAACCTTTGCCAGCTGGGAAGGATCCAGGGTACCAGAGTCTGTGTTCTGCCTTGGCATTGGCACCTAATCACCAGTCTGACAGAGGAAACATGTATCTTGCTGTGCAGAAAGCTCTAAGACTGCAGCAAGGTTGAGAGTGTGAAAAGCCAGTGGCACTGCTGCTGGAAATGCTGAGTCTTAAGGGCTGCTCTGTTGCTTGAAATGGCTGGGTGTAGCTGTGGTAAGAAGCATCACGTCCTGAGTCTGGCTCGCTGGGGAGAGATCTTGGGGAAATAAGGAGCTCTTGGCTGCTGTTTGAGAGGGGCCAGCCTAGTCTTCTGGCCTCTCCGGGTATCCTGGGTCAGCACCTGGCACAAAAGGACCCCTGCGTTGAGTGGCTCCTGGCAGCAAACAGTACAATGAAATTCCAAAGGAAATCCTTCTGCTGCCTGTGCTAGGATTCCTCCCCAGGCTTTGGGCTTAATTTCTTGAACTCCAGCTCAAACAAATTATTTTCCAAGCTTTGCTGTCTTGCCAGATATGATTTGTTTCTTGTATCTGTGAGCACTGTTTTGTTTTGACAATATCGGAGCCTTCTTTTGCCTGAAGTTGGCCACCTGGCAGTCCAACTGGACGAACTCTAACTATACTTTTTTCTGCTGCTGCTAGCTGCTGGAGCTAATAAAACGACCTGCTATTAGAAATCGAATTAATGTCATACAAGTGAGTAGACTGCAAATCCAAGAACTAACCCAAATAGTCTCCATCTCCTTCAGAAGATAAGGGGGTTGGACTCAATATTTGGAGGTCTCTTCCAACCCCTAACATTCTGTGATATCCTGGTTCTACTCATTCCCTGTAGCAAACCACTGTGAAATCTCCTACGGAACCTTCTTGGATTTTAACAACTTGACTGCTGCTGTTGCAGGGTGATTGGAGCAGCCCCACGCTGAAGGGAGGAGCAGACGAAACCCATCTGCAAGCGATGCCTCCGGCTTCGGTAAGCAGCTGCTCTTCCTGTAACAAAGCGTGGGGTAAACCTGCCCTTAGCACTGCTCTCGGCGACCACAGTCGATCCAGAACTCTCAGCCTGGCTGTTCCAGCCTCTGAGCAGCAGCATTATGTAAAGTGAGGAGTAAATACCACTGTCTGCTATGCCGTTTTTGACGGACACCTTTGAGAACACGGTGCTTGGGTCGGGAGCACATATTTCAAGTTCTTGGAGCCACGGGGCTAGAGGAAAAAAGAAAAATGCTCCCAAGTACAAGTTGCAGCTCCCTTGCGCTTGAAATGGATGCGCTTCACTTGCTCGAATGCCCTTGTGGTGAAATGGGTAAGAAATAGCTTGTGCCCTCATTAAGCAGAGATGGTGGAACTGTTTTACAGCCCCATTTGCTTCCAAAAGCCCCTCTGAACCGCAGCCCTCGTGTCAAGCCGGGTTCGTGCAGCCTAAGTGTTACCGCTGGGATCCTGCCGACAGCTGCCTGGCTACAGCATCTTTTCTTTCCCCAGGACATCTTGTCAGCCATCTAGTGGCAGATGCTTCCTGAGCTTTAAGGGGAGGGCACTTGGCTACCCATCCTCCTTCAGCTATAGGCTGGTGTGAGCTCATGCACTGATCCTGGGAAGGGTTTGTGCACTGCTGTTTCCATGCACCGGGGCTCGCGTGGCTCCTCGCACCACTCCTCGCCGTGCAGCTCGCTTCGCTTCGGAGCGGGCGTTGATGGCAGCGTGAAACGTGCTCCAGAGGAAGCGTTTTCCACTGGTGGAGCACTGTGGGGTTGGTGTAACTCCTAAACAATGCAGCACCTGTCTGCTTGGAAACTCTGTGCTACGAGGTTGTGCTGATGACAGAGAACTTCTTGAAGATGGGTTGCAAGCAAAGCCCCTGGGCTAGGGCACAGACCCAAAGTGTGATCCGGTCACAGTCTCTACACCCTCCTGCTTCACCCAGGCGTGGGCTGGGACTCCTGCTGTCCTGCTGGCTCCTTGATATGAGCACTTGACTAACTTCGGAGTGGAGCTTGGCCCTCCTCATGCTTCCCAAGAGCAGCTCACCAGTTGTCTTGTGTCAAGTTGAACATCTCCAGAGAGATGGATCTCCCAGTATGTAAAAACTGGTGAGGGCTGAAGAGGAAACCCATTTCTCTCTGAGCTGGAAGCTCTTCTGGCACCCCATGGCTCTGTGTCTGCCCCCTGCCCTGTGTCCCCCAGGAGCCCCTCAGTGTTCAGGCTGTGTATTTGGGTCCCTCCTTTCTCAAGTAGCAGGTACCAGTGAGATAGCACCAGTTTAGGGCATCCACTTTGCTCCCCTGCAGGTTGCCCAGAGGAGCTGCAGTTCTTCTCTGGGTGTTGATTGAGGGGGGGGGTGTTTTTAAAGGTGATTCCTGGAGGTCAGTGTAACCCTCCCCTCTGTTTCCCAGTCTTGCTTCTTGGCTTGAGTCTTAGCCCCACCCCTACTGGAGTGAGGTGGTAAAAGGGGACCTCAGCCTTCTCCTGGTCCCATACCAGTTTGTCTCCTGATAAGCAGGACCGGGAGGAATGGAGCAGGAGGGGGGGAGCAGAGCTGTGTCCATTAACCCCTTCCTCCCCCTCTTATTTTCTTCTTCCAGAGCTCCCATCCTCTGGGTAAGAGGAAGGTACCAGAATGGTTTAGAACTTCAGCAGTGACTGTTCCACCCGGACCCCAGATGAAGAAATCCAAAGCTGAGACCAAAAGGGGCATTTTTGGTTGAAGAGGGAAAGGAAGATGGGGGGGGGGGTTGGGTTTTGTTTTTATACCCCACGAACGCTCTCTGTATCGAGCCTTCCCTCGCTGCGCGCTGCCTCCCTCTGCTCTTACCTCTGCTGTCCTTTTCACTGTATAAAATTTATCATTAAACTTTTCTACGACCCGTCCCCGCCTCTCGCCTAGGCCTGGAGGATGAGTGAACGGCCCTTCGGCCGCGTCGCCATGGCAACGGCCGGCCCACTTCCGGGGCGGGGCCTGCTGGCCGTGGCGCGGGGGCTGCCGGGAAGGCGTCCGTCCTCCAATAGGCGGCGGCGCTGAGGTCGGGGGGAGCCGGCAGTGCTCGGCCTGCGGCTCGCGCTGCGGCGGGCGGGTGAGCGAGTGAGCGCGGCGGCGAGGGTTGGAGGGGTGAGCGGCGGCCCCGGGCCCGGCCCGGGCTGGGCTGGGCTGGGGAGGTGAGGGCGGCCGGGCGGGCCCCGGCCTCGACGGGGTTTTGGGGGGGTCTGAGGGGCGGCTTCCCCAGGCCCCTGCCCGCCGTCAGCGCTTCGCCTTGTTCCCGCTCTGCCGCAGACGTCGGTACAGGGCGGGGGGCAGCGAGGCCCGGCGGGCGTCTCGCTGCCGGAGTTTCCTCTCGTGTCGGCGGCTTGGAAGTTCCTTGTTGCCGCGGGGTGCCTGGCGCCTCTCCCCGTTGGCGTGAGGCCCGGGCTGGGCCCGAAACCGCGTTCCCTGCACCTGTCATGGGGTTCAGGTGGGGCTCTGACCCCCAATCCCCGCCTGCTTAACGTCCAAGAGAAGTGTGCGAGCAAATAAACAACTTCCCAAACCCATATCCCTGCTCTTAAAGCTCCTCTCGACCCCTGTATCCATTTCTTGCCTTTTTCCTCCCCCTTCTCATAACAGAATTATGGATCCAAGCTTACTGAGAGAGCGAGAGCTGTTCAAAAAGCGTGCCCTCTCCACGCCAGCGGTAGAAAAACGGCCAGCGCCATCTTCTGACTCCTCCTCTTCAAAAAAGAAGAAAGCAAAGGTAGAACAAGGTGGCTCTTCAAGCTCAAAGCAGAGCACAGGTTGGTGACAGTTCCCCATTCAACAGCCGTCCTGCATTTTCCACTGGCTGCCTCTAAGCTCTGCTTTGGTAGCACAAATGGGTTTATCTGGCTGTCAGAACTCTGCTAGAGGCCGTTGTTATTATTTCCCTTACTCTGTCGCTTTTTGTTAAAAAATTGGCGGGTGCAATAGGTAGAAACACTTCTGCTACCGTGTGTATGTGTTGGGCCTCATCCTGTGACTTGTTTGCTGTTAGCTGGAGAAGTTGCTGCTGCCAAAAATATTATTTTGTATGAAGCTGAGCTTTGATCTGTGGGTCTCGGTGTTTGCTGGACCCACGGGACGAGCAGTACAAGTGGTCTCATTCCGTTTCTCTTCTCTATCTTTCTGGCAAGAGAGCACCTAATACTTAAGTTTGTTAACTGTAAGTCGTAGACTGTTCATTCGTGAGATGGATTTTGCAACTTCTATAATGTTTTTGGAATTGCTGGAGAGAGTCTGGTGGAGGTCACGAAGCTGCTGAGGGGCTGGAGCACCTCTGTGGGCAGGATGGGCTGGGAGCCATGGGGCTGTTCAGCTGCAGAAGAGCAGCCTGAGAGGGGAGCTGAGCAATGCTGAGCAAGAGCTAAAGGGCC
>JANIJG010000883.1:10780-30901 GCA_024611175.1 Megaceryle torquata | reverse complement strand
TCTTCTGCAGATGCTGGGGGGGGGAGTAGGGGGAGCAGACACCCGGGGGACCCCGCGGGGGACGGGCGAGGGAACCGGGAGCATTCCCGGGGAGCCTGGTGCCCTTCCTCGCTTCCCCCCCTCTGCTGTACATCCTTAAATCATCGGAACGGCTCCTGCTCGTGCAATTTTCCTTTTTTTCCCAGTAAAATTCACTGTCTTTAATAACACAACCCCACCCCACCCCCCCCACACATTACCGATGCTTTGCCCTACACGGAGCTGCCCCAGACACTGAACCTTTGCAGCTCAGAGCGAGTCGTGCAGAGATTAAACCCTGTTAACAAGGCCGGTGGAAGGTCACCTCGTTTTTCACAACGGCCTCTTCCCAGTTCTTACTGGCTGTCCTTCAATTTTGTTTATATATATATTTCCTTTTTGGTGTGTATCTTTTTGCATAAAGCTTGTAGCGGAATTCTTTGGACATACAGAAAATGCTTTGGGTGTGCAGGAATTGCTCTGGGCATGTAGGAATTGATTTGGGCATACAGAAGATACTTGGGGTATGTAGAAAATGTTTTGAGCATACAAAAGATGCTTTGGGCCTATAGGAATTTATTTCAGCGCACAGAAGATGCTTTGGGCATATAGAAAATGCTTTGGGCGTATAGCAATTGCTTTTCCTGCCCCCGAGCCAGCTCCAGCCCTGGCAAAGCAGCTCCTCCCATTGATATTTATTAATAATAACCGGGGTCGTTACACCGGGGTTTGGGTGGGATCGGGAGGGGATCAAACACCTCCCCCGCACCCCCCAAATTCGGCGCCTTTCCGCGTAGCGCCGGCCAAGGCGGCCACGTGACGCGCAGGCGCGCACGCGCCGTTGCCCTGGCTACGGAGAAGCCGCGGTAAGAAAATGGCCGCCCCGGCTGCTTTACCTCTCCCGTCACCGCTCCCTCGACCCTGCCCCGCTTCCTTCGGGCGGCTCCGCACCGCCGTGCACCGGGGCGCGTCGGGTCTCGTCCCTTCCCATTCCCTTGGCCGCGGCCTGCGCGCCGCCGCCGCTCCCCCGCAGCCCGCCGGGGCCTGGTCCCGGCCCTGGGCCTGGCTCTGGCCTATTCCCGGACAGGTGCTGCTGCGGGCCTGGGGAGGCCTCTCAGGGCTGGCCCGGCCCGCCCCGCCTGGAGCACGCGTGGCCCGGAGGGAAACACGCGGCCCCAATGGTGCCGGCAGGTTCTGACCCTCCCTGTTGACCTCTGGCAGCTCCCCTGACCCCGCGGCGGAGTTTCGGGAGGCCATGGAGCGGCACGTCCCTGTTCACGCCCTGCCCGAGGAGATCCGGAAGGTAGGAAACGATGCAAGTACGAAAGCCAAAGCGTGTGGAGACGCGGTACTGCAGGAACTGAGGGATATTTCCTTGGCCTTTGAACACTGGCACGTTATCTGGTACAGGTTGGTCCTGGCGTTAGGTTGGGTGTGTTCTGTTGTACGCAAAGTGTGTTTACACCCTAATGCTGTAGGAACACTGCAGGGGAACATCCCATTCTGCAATGGGCTTGTCACTGCTCTGTGCTTTCAGATTCTCCCCTGTCCAGCCTGGTTTGTTGCTGTAAGTTTGGGATGACCGCAGAGCATAGCAGGAACTCGTGCTAAAAGGGGTGTCGATGCAACCAGGAGCACAGCCCTTCATCTCATCCTCTTTCTTCTCCCTATGTGTGTGTGTGAGGCTGTTCTGTGGCTTGGGAGACAAATAATTCCCAAAGTAATAAAGCTTTGTATGGGTTTTTTTATGGGTTAACTTTAGGGGAGGCTCTTCCTCCGCGGTGATGCGCACAAGTGGAACCCGAGTCGCTCTTTATAACACCGTGAATTTTTTACTTTGGCAATAAAATGCCCACCCTGCTGCCCTGTATGTGTGTAATAATCAACAAGTAATGTAAAAGTTTTGTGTGCTCTGGCTTGCACAGCCTGGAGACATCTCCAAGGAATGGTCCAGGAAACTGCTGAGAGAATTTCTGAGCTGTCAGTGATGGTTTCTGAGAGCTGGAGCGTGGGTAAGGTAGCCAAAGGAAGGCAAGAGGAATAGGTGCCCTTAAAAAAGGAGAACCTGGGCAAACAGACTCAGCAGCAGCTGTTTTGGTAGCAGTTAATGTCTGTGTGTTTAGAAATTAGCTTGCGAGCATCAGCAGCGAAAACCAGCGCAAGGCTCTTGGAGGAGGGGTTCAAGGAGGTACTGCAGGGGATTGTTCTGCACCCAGGACTGTGCAGTGTTCCTGTTGATGACTCTGGGCTGTAGTTTGGTGGTCCTTCTGCTGCCTGTCTTTCTTTTGGATTAATTTCTGCTCCATGGGCTATGCGGTTGCTGGCGGGAGGAGGAAGGAGGTGTGAGCACAGGCATAAGCTGGGACCAGAAAGGGGGTGACGGTGTTTCTTTCAGTGGGAGTGTTGGTGTTTGCTGGATTTTGGAGAGCTGGGGTCTTTGCAGTGAGGAGTACACCCTTGCCTGTCTAGGAGGGGTTGTGAGTGCTCTGGGAACAGTGTTAAACTTTACATTCTTAGGCCTGTTTATAAGGAGTAAGTTCAATATATCAGTGCAAAATACCCAGAAGCTGGTCAAGCTTCTGTGTCACCTGCCAGACCTACTGCTGATGTCTATAATCAGGTCATAAGCAGAATTGTATTAATATTAATTGATGCTACAAAGAAAGCAAGTATTAAATGTATTAGTACAGGAAACTCAGGCCTTCATTATTCTTCATTTCAGGGGTGTTGAGGTATCGGCTCTGGGCTCCAGGCTCGTCGAAAAATAACGAGACTGACAGAAATCTAGAAAAATGCAAATATAGTAAAGACCTTAAGAATGTTGTTGCCCTGGGAAAGGGTAGTAGATGGTTTACTTATCCTAGAAAATATGTGAGGGCACAATAACAGTGTCCCCGTGTGTAGGAAGATGGTCCTCCATCTCCAGCTGCAAATTAACCTCTTCTTCCTGGCCGTGCTTTGGTTGAACGTTCCGGAACTCCAGGTGCAGGGGTGGTGAGAACCAGAGCAGCTCACCCGGGTGAGCTGTGGAGTTCCTCTGGTGGCACTGTGGGGGACAAGCTCTTGCTCTGGAGTGGAGCAAGGGATCTCTGGAGATCTCTTCTGGTTCTGTGGTACAGTTTGAACAACAAGATCTGTACGCAGAAGGCGCATCGGTACCTCTGGGTATGTACGAGGTGGGGTTTATGTTCCTCTCCCATCCTACCCTGTCACCTCAGCGTGAGGTATGTGAGCTCTGAGGCAGCGACAGCCCAAGGTTTTGGGATCAGTTCAGAGATTGGGTTTTACAAATCCTTTGCTGCTGCTTTCAGCTGACTCGCCTTGTAGTTGCAGTGTAGTTACAAGATAGCTTGATTACAAGTCATTCTCACCATTTCCTGTCCCTGTATCTTCTACCTTTTATGTACACGTGTTCTGATTCCCTTCACATTCCCAGCTTCTTGGATTTTATCGTGTCGCCTTTGAAATCTTCCTTTGAGATCCCTCCTAACACAGGCAGAACTTGCTCCAGCCCTAGATGGCTCTGCCAAACGGAGCACGTGCTCCCAACACGCAGCGTGCGGGCCAGAGGAACGCGTGTGTCTGGAGGGAGTGTGTTAAGCATTGTGATTTCAGCTGCAGAATGGAGAACATTCCCTTGGTGGGTGCTGTTTTGAGGTTGAGTTTGTAGTTCTGAGAACAGAACAAGCAGCTGTCTCAGAAGAATGGATGCAGACCAGAGCTCTCTGATAGATGTGAAGGAGCTTTGGTTCTTCAGGTTCTGATTGATTTTTGCCTTGTAAAAGTCTTAAATGACTTTTCCATGGCCCTGTATTTCTGGAGAGTTCTCTTTTTGTAGTTTGGAGGAGTTTGTGTGGTTTGTTGTTGGCTTTTTTTCCTCAAGAGAAAAAAGATGATCCTATAGTACCTTGTTAGCTGTGTGTTGCTAGCGGTAGACAAATCTTTCATACGCTTGTGAACTTGCTGAAGTTCTTTTTCAGCATTGCTGTTGTCCATTTGATGTAGGTAGCTGGGAAGGTGCAGTTTTGCCCTGCAGACCTTCCTGAGTAGGAAGCAGAACAGCAACCACCTACATAAGACAGTAGAATGTCCCCGAGTCCTCAAAGCAGCGAACAAAGAAGTTGTATTTTATTTTATATTTTATCTGTCAAATCAATAACCTTTGCTTAGCATAAATCATAAAAGTAATTGAGCACAAGATAGCCTCACAGATGAGTAGTTCTCTCACCCTAAGCAAGCAGAGCAGGAACTTTGAAGCTGTGTTATCCATCAGTACAGAACGTTCCCATAGTATCCAGCTATCCACAAAACATCACGTACGTTGCTGGAAGCAAATGGTTACTCCTTAGATTTGCCACGTGTGCTTTAGATCGAGGACATTATGGTATCTTTACGAGCATGTTATGTTATCTTTAATTTTTCTAGCTGTCGTTGAACCTGGGGTTTTTTGGTTTCTGTTTTTGCTTTTTTTTTGTTAATAAGTTCTTGCAAAGTTCCAGTTGCGTTAATTAGCTAAAGAATCTGTGCTGTCCACCAAGCCAAGCTTTGTAGAAGCTCCCAGTTCCCAGAGAGTAGAGGCACCCTGCTTTATTACCACTCTCTATTGTGGTATCAGAGGACTCGTGAAAGCAGATCTGAACTTGGATCATGATCTTCTGTTCCTAATGGGAGAATTCTGGAGTCATCGGTGGCCAGCAAGGGCAGCAAAGCATTTAGCTCTCTTGCTATACAGAAAGCTAGGACCATATTCACTAAAGCCAAGCTTTTCTCAGAAAACTGGGGCTATATTTGCTGTATTCAGTCTTTTCTGTACCCTTTCTGCAACCAGTGCCCCAGGATGTTGTTAGGAGTGGGAGGGATTGCAGCCCCCCTCGCACCATGAGTGGTTGGGTTGTAGCTGGAGGAGGGTCCCCAACTATTGCAACGACAGATTAAAAAAAAAAAAAAATCAGCATTTTCAGGCAAAGACCTGGTTAACAAGGGGCTAAATGACCATGTTTTGTTTCACTGTCCTGCAGTTTGCTTTGGAAGAACTCTCTGCTCTGCGTGCCATTGCTGGAGAGCCCAAGTGTGCTGGAGAAAGAGCTGAGCACCAGTAAAGTCTGCATGGCCTGTGGGACACGTGTGAGGTGCTTGCAGAGCTGGGGGGAGCATGTGCAGCTATTCACAGTGCAGCACAGCCTTTTCTGATTCATTAGTCTGCTTTACAGGCAGGAAAAAATCAAGGCTACCTGAAATGCAAGTGTTATTTCCTGTCGTGACAAAGTGATTGATTTTATTTTTTTTTCAGGGCATGTTTTGAATGAAACTTTTGAGAGCAGGACATTCTGTTTTTGCTACAAGGCTATTTCTACACTACCCACGTGTATTCAAAGGAAGCACGGTGATTTTTATTTTGCAACTGCTGTTTTATGGAAGGGGAGCAAGTGACTCTGTGTGCAGCGTGGCTTAGCGTCTGTTAATCACCACAGCATGCATTAATTACACTAATCTATCACTTTCTGACTGCATGCTGGCTGAAAACTTGACTCGCAATAAACTTCTTTTAAAGAAGTGATGTTTCTAGTGAGACTTTTCCAAATCATTCTCTGAATAATAAATAAATCAATAATTCAACTTAAATACCTCTTCAGTTTTGCATAGACAGCAGAAGGCTCTGCTTTCTTCCTAGAAAAATCAAGGGATCAAAGCTGTTGCTACTGTGTTATGTGCTGGGCGATGCAAGGAGGATGGACAGTCCTGCTGTTCCCTTGGGCTCTGCCTCTCCTTGCACTGTACGAGGAGCACATCTGTGCTCATGGCTCTGTGGGTTTTATTACAGCCACGCATGGAAACATATTCAAAGCTTTTGAAAAGACTCACATGAATTGAGGACTTAAGTTCTGGCTTTTAAGAGTGGTGGCTATTTATTAGCTATCTGTAGCATAAGTGATCCATATGCTGGATGTTGTAGTGCCAAGGCACTGCTAAGTGAGCAAGCAGACTGGTTTAACAGGAATTTAGCTCCTTATCGTGGTGATTTTTGTGGGTGGAATCTGAAATTTCAGAGGACAGTAGCTGTACCCAGGCTGATGTACCCTGTAGTTATTTGGTCAAGTAGAAATGATATAAATTCCTGTCTTGTTGTTCAAAAGGCTAAAAATGGTCCAGACCACCAAAGTAATTTTTTTTTCCCCTTACAGCTCATGCTCTGCAGATGCTTATGGTACCGAGTCAGATGTAATTGGAGTGACTCCACATCTTGGCTCAGTTCTCCACTTGCCCTTGGTAGCTAAAGAAATGAACGTAACCATGGAACAATATTAGTTCTTCCAAACCCAAAGGCAGCTCCGAGTTTAAACTACTCCCACAGATGCTGTAGAGGAACAGCTGCTGGAACATCACAGCTCGAAACGCTGCGTTTCTTCTGGACACAGCTTTTTGTCCTTCCTTTACAGCACCTGGGCTAACGTTGATCAGAACTGTAGCTCAAAATCTTCCAGACCAAATGTCTTCCTAGTTCAAGCAGTTTGTCCTCAGTGAGTTTGTGTTTGTGTTGTTCCTGTGCAGGCAGTGCTGTCCTGCTAGCTCAAATAGCAGGGCTTTTTGGTATCCCTCTGTTACCTTTCAAGTCCTGTTTGCCCACAGTTTCCCTGGCCAGGCTGAACAAACCCACTGTACTAAAATTGCCTTCTGTTTGCTTTGGGGTTTTTTGCCTTTTTTTTTTCTTTTTTCCTTTTTAAAAATTTTTTTATTCCTATTTTCTTTTCTGTTCAGCTTATTCTCACTAAGAACACAAGGTCCTCTTTCTAGTTAAGAGCTCTGATAGTTTCATTTTCTGTTCATCCTGAACTCTGCTTTTCCCCCTTTTTTTGTGTGTGTGTTTTTTGTTCGTTTTGTGGGGGTGGGGTTTTTTTGTTTGTCTGTTTTCATTTGGGTTTTTTGTTTGTTTGGGTTTTTTTTCCACTTTGCATTTGAGAAGATGACAACACTGTCTTGATCACATGCAAACAGTGAAATATCTAATGTGAAAACAGGAATCATTGGGTGTATAATTCCCATTCTTAGTGTCACTCTGATTATTTCAGAAAAGGTACCTTTGTAACCCTAAGAACTAATGAAAATTTGTTTCCTACAGACTTTTGGGCAATGGCTGATCAACTTTAGTGTCTAAGATACAAGGTCTAATGGAATCTTTTCTTCTGCACAGACCATTTAGAAGGCTCTCTCTGATAGGGATCATCTGATACCCAGTAAGGGCTGTGCTCACACTCCAGACTCTTCTTCATCAGGGAACTTCTGAAGCTTTTAGAGCCTACCTGCTTGTCTAAAACTTAGACAGTTATTTCTGCTCTTCGTGTCAGAATTGGTTATAAATGAGCAAGCATTCTAGTTGACAAATTACTGACGGCTGACAATAGAGAAATACACACGTAGACAAGGAGTGCCGTGTCCCTCAGAAACCCCAGAATATTTTGTTTGTAAGTAGTCTTCAAAGTTATAAAATGTTTTCTATTAAGATGCTGCTACTTATACCACAGACAGGTACTTTAAACCCAGGTCATGTCTATATACTGCGTATTGCAGTGGTTGCAGGATGCCTGTCCGTGCACAGGAGAGATGTTCTGATTAAATGAGCTTTCTTTCCTCCCTGCAGTAATATAAAGCCCTTGGGCCTTGCTGTGATGGGGGTTTTTTTAATAAATTTTTTTTTTGACCGTAGCAAATATTTTAAGAGTCCAAGCCGAAGTCCTTTCAACTTTCAACTTTTTTACTTCACCAAAGGAATGAACATGAAGGAGGGAACCCATTTCCCACTCCATTCCCATAGATAATATTTATTGTTCAATGACTTCATTTACTTTACAGTTCAGTAACAAAACTGAATTTGAAAACTAAAAACTTGTAGCACTTACATAAAACACTTTCAGTTCAGGACCCCAATTGTTTTATTTTGTTTTTAATCCTAGTACCCAGTGCAAATTATTTTTTGTGTGGCTGTTTATTTGAAAGACAGCAGCAGTGGTGCTGCGAGAGAGCACAATGTTCTTTGGGGGATAAGAGGCCCCCTCCTGTGCTCCTTCTACCAGCTCATTTTGGCCTTTTTCAATATAGTCATTTCAGTGCTTTGGAACTTTATGGTAGTTATCCTGAATAACAGTTTCATATTTCCAAGCACAGTTTGCAGCTGCCAGGAAAAATAAACTTGCATTTTCAGCTCATTCAGAGCAACTGTAACTAGGGGTATTTTAACCTGGGGCAAAACTAAGAATTGGGAAAATAAAGCTTGGCCTGGTAATTCCAGGGTGTCCTGAAGTACCATTTTTATCGAGCTATATTTAAAGATTAATGAATCGTGGGCTAATGAGTCTTTACTTAATATTATTTTGAAAGCTGTTTTCTTTCATCTGATTTCTTTCAATTTATCCCAGGGTCTCAAAATTTCTTTTGCTGTAAACCAAGGGATTTTTACATTCTTTGACTCAAAAGTGTCTGGAGTTTTCCAGCTTTCTGAATTTCCTATGTCCTTGTGTTAAAATCCCTGTAACAGCTGGTAATTGCAAGAAAAATTGAGCGTGTTTTAAGCTCTCAATCCGAGAGCACACAACTGCTTCTCCAGCTGCCACCCCTCTTCCATCTTCCACGTCTCCAAGCTCACCAATACCATTTTATATTCGTCATTTTGAGGTTGTCTCTCTAGCTGGGTGATGAGTGCCCTCTGATCTAGTCTTAATTTGAACCATCTCCTCTCAAGTGCAGTTATGCTGTGACCCAAGAAGTGGGTAAAACCTGTCACGTTTGGGGACCTGGGATCCATGCTGATAAGCAGCTGCTTTGTGTCCCCTGCTGAACCATCCGACTTTCTTGGGGTGGTCTGGCTGATTTATTTACTCAACATCCATTTTTTTCTTTTGTGCAGACTCAATTCTGCATTGTTTGGAAACAGAGCATTTTTATTTTTAGTTTGTTTTTTTTTTTCTGGCAGTGAAACTGATGAAAATACACGGGAATAACACTGAGTCCTAAGTGCAGATCAAAGTCAGAGCCCATCTATCTGTTCATATTTATAAAGCTTTGCTTATTGCAAAGCTGATTCATTTGATCACTTAGAAAAGTGTGTTTCTCCACTTAAGAAATGGTCTTTCAATTAGAGGGGCATTACGTACTCTGTAGTTTTTAATCATGCCTAGTAAATGGGTTACATTTTTTGCCATGGACACTACATCATCATCATCATCTGTCCCTTACTCATGTGAATTATTTTTGTAAAGATTGCTGGATTACATCATTCTATTCACTTTCCACACTTCATCTTGCCTACTTCAATTGGATAAGAGCTGTCAAACACCCCACAATAAATAGTATTTTTTCTGGCTCTGGCAATCACAAATTCATTAAGGAGATAACTTTTTAAACCCCAGCATTTTATTTTAAATTAATGCATCAACCATAATTCAGAGATACTTCAGTTGAGAGTTCCAGTGGGAGTTCCCATGCAGTTAACTGCCATAGCTGATGTATCCTGTGAAGTTTCCAGGAAGTGAAAGTGCTGCTATAGCTTGATCCCATTTTGCTCATGGAGAATTTTATCTGTATTATTTGTTAAAGCAATAAAGTCATCTGATCATAAATGCTCCAGAGCAGTAAGTGGTTTAAACGATTCTGGTTTATTATTATTTAGTGTCAATCAGGGTTTGGGTCTTTTTTTTCTTTGACTTGTTTCTTCACAGTTTTACCATTTTATCTCTTTCTAGATGTCTCGTGATGAGACGGTGTGTAAATACTGTGGAGTCAGCTATTTGATACTTCATGAATTTAAAGCGATGGAAGAAAAAGTAAAAGCAATGGAGAAGGAGATAAAATTTTACGAAGGAAGTATAGAACGGGAAAAAGGACTTCAAGCAGAACTGCAGTCTCTTTACCAAGGCCTTGAGCACTATCGAGCTGACAGCGAATCGAAAACAGAAAGGTCAGAGCGTGTTATCGAGTCTGATGTTCTAGTTGTGTGTGTGTGCTAGGTAATTCCATCCCAAAGAAGTTTAAAAGACAAATGAAATTTGCCTTTTGTTTATCGGATGTAACATATTTAACAATTTCATAGAATCATAGAATGAATCATAGAATGGTGGGGTTGGAAGGGACCTCTGGAGATCATCCAGTCCAACCCCCCTGCCAGAGCAGGGTCACCCAGGGCAGCCCACACAGGAACAGAGCCAGGTGGGGCTGGAAAGTCTCCAGAGCAGGAGACTCCACAGCCTCTCTGGGCAGCCTGTCCCAGGCTCTGTCACTCTCACAGGGAAGATTTTCCTCCTGTTGAGGGGGAGCTTCCCGTGTTTCCCCTTGTGACCATCACCTCTCCTCCTATCCCAGGACACCACTGAACAGAGCCTGGCCCCTTCTGCCTCACCCCCACCCTGCAGAGATTTGTAAACATTCCTAAGATCCCCAGATGATTTAAATCACCTTTCATCATATCCTCCACAAGCAAGTTTTAAAGTCCTTAATCATTTAGAAGCATTCAATGTATTTAAAGTGAAAGAAAGGCCAGGAGACATTTCAGTGGTGTTTCCCCTACACACACTCCCAAAGGGAGGTGAGCAAGTATTTCATCTTCATTTGGTAATAAAATACTAAAGCAATTATGAAAATCTGGGGTGCTGCTTGTGTTATAGTTCCTCAGAAAGAGGAGCTTGCAAATGCTTTCTGGCAGGTATGTGAAGGTCCCAGTTAAAGGAGGAGTCTTGTACTCTTAAGAACTCCGGTACTGAATGGGCCTCAGAGCCACATCTCTATTTTTAGGATGTGATGATTAGAACCTTTAGGTGTGTTCTCTTTCCTCTTGGACTTAGAGGCTTTTGTTGTGTTCTACTTTATCACATCATGAGAACTTTACGCTTAGAAGAGGAAGCCATACTTTGAAAATACTTGCCCTTTTGATGGGCCTTGACAGGACAGTGTTGGTTCCTAAAGCTTCAGATTGCTACAGCAGAGTTCATTTTGAGGTAGACATGAGGAAAAAATGAAAAGCCTAAAATAAAGTTTCAGTGAAAGTCTCAGAGAAAGTTTCAGACTCTTCCCCCCCCGCCTTTCATAATTTCTGATATTTTTTCCAATTCTTTGAGTTGTTGGACTGATGTTGCTGGTTCCTAATTAACCTTCTGTTGCTTTTCTGCTGTTTTACAACACCATGACAACATGACATGTTTCATAATAACAAATTGTATCTTTTCTGCACTCTTCTTTGAAAGAAACACAAGTGACTTGGCCTCCACATCAGAAGCTCTTTATCCTTTCCTTTTTCTCCTCTTTAACTCTTCCTGGTCAAGATTTAACATGAATATTGTGTGCTGGTTTTCTGTATCCTCATCTTCTCTCCTGGTATTTTGGAATCTGTTGTATTCCACTGATTGTTTACAGCAGGACTATAAGCATGGGTATTTATAGTTGGCTAATAAGTTAGCTTATAAAAATGAAGTTCTTAAAGTTGCCCACTGCTAGAATAGCGTGGTACAAACAAGGGCATCAGAAACTTTCTTGCTCATCTGAATCAAACTGTTTGTCAGAAGCTATTTTGTAAGTTTGAGATTATAATTTCAATCGTCAACTCAATCATTTTGATTCTGAAGACCCCCAACAGAGGTTTTTTTTTTGCATGGCTGACTCATACCTAGTAGCAGGTGATCTCGAGATGGTAACGTGGGGTGTTGGGAGCATTGAGGTGCTCTCGAGATTGGACTGGAAGGCTTTGGAAACGCTACAGAAGAAACAGCAGCTTGGCTATGGTTGAAGCTCTCGTGCATTTACTTTTTTTGTGAATCGCTCAAGGATTTAACGGTGCTGTTAGTGGATTGGGCTTGTGTTAGGTAATGTAACTCATAAAAGATCCATTTTAAAATACAACTTCACAGGAAGTTGAACAAAACACACAGACCTCGTAGATCACTCGACTCATACTGTTCTCTGCAATATTTTTGAATTTGAACTGAACATCTTCCACCTTCCCACTGTTTTCTTTGATTTAACATCATATTTTTGAGGTGTGCATTCCCTCCCTGTTCCTTTCAGGGCTCTGGGTGGCCGTTTGTTCAGTGTGTTAGCAAATGCAGTGACAGCACATCCTTCCTGCTGAGGGTCGTTTGCCAGAGGTAAGCTAATCTTCATTTACCTGACTTTTTGGAGTAAAGCTGGAACAGTTAATGAAAATTTGATCTCTGTATTGGTTTGGGGATTTCCCCCCACCTTTAAGGCTCGACTTAATTTAAAACCTGCTGAAATCAAGTGCAATACTTTCAGTAGGCTTTTTTTCAGGTCATAAATCAACTGTTGAGGCTTGTTAAGTAACTTGTCTAAATATTCCTTATCTCCTTTTTACTCTCCTGCGCCTCTCTTCTTAGTTTATGCCACCAGCACAAGGTAACTGTTCAACATCCTATCTTCTAGTTCTTGACAAATCATTCCTCCCGAATGGCAAATGTTTATCAGCAGCCAAATACACCTTTTTGGTTTGGTTTTTAATTTTTATTTTTATTTTATTTTTTATTTATTTTTATTTTATTTCTGTGTTTTTGTTTTTAATCTCTGATAGACCAAGAGATTTAATCTTTCTCTGCAGTCGCAGACTGTTTCAGTTTTCTATTCCTTTTAGGTTAAAGTATTGCTGTTGGTTTGTCCCTGTGGTTAACCTTGAAAGCCACCTGGGAACCAGAGTTGGTTTTTTTGTAGAAATTAGTAACCCACCCTTTGGGATTTTGCCAGGAGAAGGGGAACTAACCAGCGTGCAGCTAACTACGCTGATTTGAGGTGGCTCTTCAGGTCTTATTCCATCTCAAAATCCCTTCAATTCCAGAGTACTTGCAGCAGAGCTATTCCTGAAGAGCTGTGACCAGCCTGAAATAGCAATGCCAAAATAGATTGAAATACTAAAGATGCTTTTTAAAGGTTTAGTAGCGCTGAATATCACGAGCATGACGAGGAGCAAACATTTTTTTTAATGCTGTTTAGACATGGGAAGAGGTGTATCCCTATCACAAGTCCTGGGTCAAAGTTCCCACCTGAATAGATCCCTGAAAACTTCTTTACAGATCTAGCAAGGGGAGTTACTTGCTGGTTACTACCATGAGAATTATGCTTCCGAGTCATGCGTGTAGGTGTTGAACACTTCATCCCTAAATAAATTTTAAAGCTAATGTAAGGAGTGGGCTGAATGGTCCCATCCAGAGGGTAGTGGTCACTGGCTCGAAGTGCAGATGGAGATAGATCTGTGACAAGCAGTGTCTCTCAGGGGTCTGTACTGGGACTGGTACTAGTGAATATTTTCATCACTGGCAGACAGCAGGATCGAGGGCACCATCAGCAAGTTTGCAGATGACCCCAAGCTGAGTGCTGTGGTTGATGTACCAGAGGGAGGGGATGTCATCCAGGGGGACCCAGAGAAGGTCAACAAGGTTCAACAAGACCAAGTGCAGGGTCATGCAGCTGGGATGGAACAATCCCCACAATCAGTCCAGGCTGGGGGATGAGGTGATGGAGAGCAGCCCTGCAGTAAAGGACTTAAGGGTTCTGGTGGATGAGAAGCTGGGATGCACTTGCAGCTCAAAAGGTCAAGCACATCCTGGGCTGCATGAAAAGATCTGTTGCCAGCAGATGGAGAGAGGTGATTCTGTCCATCAGCTCTGCTCTGATGAGACCTCACCTTAGCACAGGAAGGACATGCACCTGCTGGAGCGGGTCCAGATAAGGCCACAAAAATGAAGCAAGGGCTGGAACCCCTGTCCTGTGGGGACAGGCTCAGGGAGTTGGGCTTGTTCAGCCTGGAGAAGAGAAGGCTCTGGGGAGACCTTTTAGCAGCCTCTGGTACCCAAGGGGGGCCTACAAGAAAGCTGGGGAGGGCCTGTTTACGAGAGCATGTAGTGATAGGACGAGGGGCGATGGTTTTAAACTAGAGAAGGGTCGATTTAGATTGGACATTAGGAAGAAATTCTTTACTCTGAGGGTGGTGGAACACTGGAACAGGGAGGTCATGGAGGCCCCATCCCTGGAGACATTCAAGGTGGGGCTTGATGACCCTCTGAGCAACTTGCTCCAGTTGCAGATGTCCCTGCTCGGGCGTTGGACTGGGTGACCTTTAGAGATCCCTTCCAGCCCAAAGCATTCTAAGAGTCTACGTCTTAATTCATGGAAACTATTTTTCCCTATTTGTGCTTTTGTGTGTGCGTGTTTTCTTGAGTTCACAAGTTCCTACTGCAATTGCAAAACTCAATACCACCGAAAATTCTTCGTTGTTGAATTGGCCTAAAATAAATATCCCTTTTTGCAACACGGTTGCTCAGGAAGCAACAGCAACCACCTGGCTCGGTGGAGTCTGAGCTTGTACTAAAACCCTGAAGTGACTGGGCAATGCTAACAGCCTCAGCCCTCAGCTCCCAACCTGCCCAGCACTGTGGGAGGAATGACATGTGGTTTCATGTCCTGGGAGGCTGAGAATGCTGCGACCGGGGAGCGGTACGTGCTTTAGGAACTGCGTCACCAGTTAAAAGGAGGTTTGGAAGGGAAAGAACACGAGGCAAAAAGGCCACTTTAATTGGTTGGGTGTTTTTTGTTTTGTTTTCCCTAGGTCTGTTTCTGATGAATATTTAGTGATAAAGTAGAGCTCAGTTGATGTAAAAAAGTCACTGAGTGCCAAATCTGGATGAAACAGAGGTAAAGAGCTAAGCTCTCCTTTTCTGCGCGTGGTTTAGGGCATGCAGTTGGATATTCCTGTTATACACCATCACAGGTGGGTCACGTGGGAGACTGCACAGCTTTTCTGGTTCAGAGAGGGTGACTAATGAACAAAACATCACCGCTGCAGCACTGGAATGTATTTTCAGAATGGTTTGGGGATACTTTTATTTATTTATTTATTTATTTTACTCCTGGATTTTTTTTTTTTCCATCTCTTTCTGCATTTAATTCTATTTTTGGACGGCTTGAGTTTCAGTGTTTAGAAGTGCCCAAGAGCTGGTTTGTACTTGGAAGTGCCATGCGTGAGGGTTTTCTGAAGAGAGGCTGTGAAGATTATTAAGAGATAATGCCTTCAGCTTTTTTATTGAATCCATTTTATTGAACGTAGCAGTACATGATAATTCTTTAATCACTTTTATTGGATGTAACAGGACGAACATCTCTAATTAGCTACATGATGATTTTTAGGGTGTACATATTAACCAGGAAAAAGTAGAATTTTGTGTAATGCCAAAGTGGTTTAATATGTTCTTTTTAATAGTTGCAAAGTGATCTATTTTACCCTTGATGGTGTCATCGTGATGACTCTGGGTACAGCTCAGGCTTGTGCAGAGAGCCAACAAAAGGCCTAACTGGGCTTGTGGGACCCAAGTCCTGTGTTCAACCCCCTGTACACCCATAAATGTCACTTTTACACTTAAAAGTAAAAAAAAAAAAGTCACTCACCAATCTCCTCAGAGTCCCATAAAGCCAGTTAGCACAGTCCCACTCTGTGGTGGTTCCAGTTGTGACAAGGTTTTTTCTATTAACATGATTAAGCACCAAGATTGATTTTTAATAAGCAAGACAAAATTGGTCACAGGGAGAATTGAGAGGAGTGATTCACGAGGCACAGAACTCTGTGGTAATGCTCAGCCTTCTCCCAAATTCCTGATAAAATGAACTTTCTTCTGGCAAAGCAAAATTCCTTCTCTGGAAGGGGCTGAAACAGCAGTCAGTGGCAAATGCAAAAGGCAACATGAAATCTGCAGTTTTTCTTCCGTGCATCCATTTCATGAATATTTCATTAAAAATATTTTCATATTTAATAGGGAAAATTAAAATTTGAAGGTCCTTTAAGAGAGATACCACAGATTTTGGCATGTCAGAGCAGTGCTACGTACTGCAGAAATGGCCTTGAGCGGGGTTCACCGACACGAGAGCTCCAGCAAAGATTCCACCGAGGTCTACGTGGAAAGTAGAAGCCGTTCATCTCCTCGGCGCGGGGTTTTGCGATTGGCAGGTGTTTTCACTTCTTTTTCTGCTTATCATCTGAATAGTTTATATAGTGCAGTTGAGGTTTTCCAGTTTCAGTGCTCACGACCATCTGCAGTGACAGGGACCGGTTCCTCTGCACGGCATCACGTACGACGGCAAAGGTCGTATTGACCCCTTTGCTGGGGAGCGAGATCAACAGGTCACCCTGTGGCTGAACTCCCTGTGGACAGCACAGTTTGCATCGGAGGGATTAAAGTTATGCATGGGTATTATTTTATTGTAACCTGATTAAGGTATTCATAAAGAGGATGGAGTTTGTCTTGCATATATATTCATATTGTCTTGCATATATATTCATATTGTCTTGCATATATATTCATATTGTCTTGCATATTTCATCTAAGAAAATGGTGTGGTACACATTTGTTTAGGCTTTTTTCTTTCATGGGGGGTCATTTATTTGTTCAGAGGAAGAACTGAGCTCCCATTTGCATTCAGAGATGTAATAACATATGTCACAGAGTTGGCATCAGTAGCAGGACACTCGTCTGGTTTGAAGAAAATCCAAACCTGTAAAATGAAAAATATTGGCGTTAACATTAGGGAAACGCAGTGGATTGTCTTACTTTCTAGAAAGATGTGCTCACTACTACACCTGCAAATCCAGAAGCTAAGCTTTCCGCTCGGCAGGCGTACTCCCAACACATGCCTTGGGAAGCTTTGGTTTGTTGCTGGTGTGAATTTGCAGTGTAAGTAAAAAGTCACCTATAAATTTGCCTTGGCGCCGTTTCTTTTTAGGCAGTTTTCAAATTGCTCATCCTTGTAATTTCACTGGCTTTTATTTTGTTTATCTGAAGTCCACTGAGTGTTAAGCAGCTACTCCTGGGTTACGCTGCTCTGGCAGTGCCGAGTGCGAGCGCTGCGGCTGAGGTCTAGTAAACTGTGATTACTGCCAATGAACTTGGGGGCTGGATTGGTACCTCTTGGAAATGATGTCTTGGGTTTCTTCAAAGATACATTTTGCAGGGCTCATGACCAGGCAGTCATCATTCTACCTGTGGTTTTCAGACCTCTTCCTACCTTTGCTGGAGCAAAAATGATCCAGGCTGTCCTGATATTATCTCTGCTGAGATAATAAAGGTAGATAGCAATTAATGCAAAGTTTGAAATGACTGTCAGCCTCTATGGGACTTGATAGACACCTTCCCAAAGAGCCCCTTGATTGGTTGTTGGGAGATAATTTTCATTTGTTGTCAAAGCAGGAGGTGTGCTAACCTGCAGTCCAGGGATGGATGACTCTGTAGTGGCACATGAAAGCTGCTAAATAGTCTGGTCTTAACTTGAAGAGCCTGTGCTCAGCAGAATAATAATAAAAAAAACAACAAAGAAACAGAAAAGCTGTGAAGAAGTTGGTGGATGGTGTGTGCAGTGGACTTCTGACTGTGCAATGTTATATATACATATATATATATGTATAGTCTGTGCCAAACTGATGAATGCACGCTCAGCTTCTTCACAGGGCTGCCCACTGACTTGTCTGGTGGGGGGAATGCAACACCCCGAAATGAAAATGAGCAACGCCCGGCTCTGAGCAGGTCCTGCAGCTGAAAACACCGCAGTGAAACATTTCACTGACTGAATGTTCCAGCCTCCTCTGCACATATTGTCCCTGCTGACCCCAGGCAACGAGGGATGCGATTGCTCATCCAGGTTTCACTGGGTCCTACTGGGACTCACAGAGGGGCTGTGTACTGGGAATTCTGCAAAGGTTCGTTCTTCTGACCTTAACTTCTGTGAAACCCAGCACCTTAAATTCGATCAAACACGGTCATTGCTCTCGCCATTACTTTTAGGACGAGTCTACTTCTTTACTGGCCAGAATCCCTTGCAAGTACTTCTTTATTTTCTCATGCTATTCTTCTCCTTGTCAGCACTAGTAGTTAAGATGTTATCATTCAACCCCTGCTCTGGGCTGGCTCCCTCCTGTACTCACTAAGAAAGGACTTTGCTGCCTGCAAAGATGGGACGTTGATTTTCACAGCTCGTGTGAACTAGAGGACAGAGGATAAGCTCGGGATGCCCTCACCATTCTCTCGTCATGCCATCGTTGAATGATCCACTGAACTGTTCTTCTTTTGTGCTAAATATCACCAGAATAACGTGCTTATTTTTTCTTCCTCCTTATGGAGATGTCATAAACAAGAGCCCTTCTCCACCGGTTCTTTTGTGTGCTGCTGGCCAGCACCCACTGATAACGTCCCTTTGCACTCTGAGGCTGCAGTTCTGTGCTAACCTCGTTATGTCAGATCTCTGGCATGGAAAGAGGAAGAAAACGTGGCTGTACTTATCTGCAAGTTTCTTTTTTAACCCCAAAGATCTTCAAATACTGCCCATTCTGACTGAGCAAGAATAGAAAATGAGCAGCCAGTTTTCCACAGACTCCAAAGTTCGATTTGTTCAGTGATAAATCATCTTTTTTTTTTTCCTTAAGGTGTAGTTAGCAGAGTAGTTCAGCTACAAAAAATAGATTTGAGTTTATGTAACTGTTGAAAGGGGATGGGCATTTCCTCGTGTGTCACTGACACCAGTCTGGTTCTGCTCCCAAATGCAGTCAAAGAGATTTTATTCTCTCCTCTCCTGCACTAAACCTTCAAGAAATGTATGGGTAGCTAGAAGTACATTTTCCTAACAAGGTAACACCAGAAATGTATTAAAAAATTGCAGTAGTTTTATTTTTTTTTTGTTATTTTTCTTTCCTCCGGTGATCACAGCTGAGGCCAAACAACTTGCTTCTCGAGTACCAGGTGTTCAGTTTTGGTTTTGGCAGAGCTCTATGGATCCAGATTTCTGTATCAGGACTAATTTTTTTCTTTTTTTCTAAATTTACATTTTGGTGCAAACGTGTTACAGGTGGATCTGTCTGATACCAGTAACTAATACACATAAATATTATGGCTTAAGTTTTACATATTTTTTTTAACCTATAAATCATTCTCAGTTTCTTTTGTTTTTAAAAATTGAAGCAAAGGCTGATGCGATGCTTCTGCCATGTAAAATATTTGTCAATTGAAATGTTATTTATTTACTTGTGCCAGTGAGTCACCAGTAAACAAATGGACCCTTCAGTCTGCTTGCAGTGGGGTAACAGTAAGCGTTGAAAGCTCACAAAGGGACTGGTTTTCAACAGTTGCATATTGTTTTGGTCATACTTTTGGGGACAGAAGACTGTATTTGATTAGTTACCTACAGCTAACAGAAAAAAGCTGTACAGAGAACGGGTAGTGCTGTTCTTTCTGCTCCTGTAGCACAGGAAGGGAACTGGGTTCACCTCTCTTTTTTTCCCACACTGTTCCATTCACTTCATGACAATTGTGGGAATAAGTCCCAAGCTGTTGACAGAGCAGAGTTTAAAGTGTATTTATTTACACTGAGAGCCGTGCTCGAAAAATAAACAGCTCGGAACTGCTGCTAGAAAGAAAAAAAGTTTCAGAGGTACATTTTGGAGGCAAAGAAAAACTCCCAGGTCAGCTGCCTGCTGCTCTGAGCTGGGCGGCTGCATTGGTGGTGGGTCACAGCCCAGCACCAAGGTGGGGCCCATCCTGAGCAAGCAGGAGATCAGCTCGTGTGCTGATGGAAAGCTCCCTGTGCTTCCCAGGGCCACACTCCTCCTCCTCCCTCACGAGCCAGTGCTGGTGGTACCAAAGAAATACTGCTTGGTTCTCCTATGTCTTGTCCTGGGGAAGGGGTTTTGCACAGCTGTTAGAAAAATGGGGTTTTTCCCCCCACTTTATACTTCTTCTCCATCTGGAGTTGGATGCTCCAGTAGGTAAGCATGAGCACCTATCAGCTGCGTCTGAGCACACACTCGCAACTTCTGCAATGTCATCGTCTCATTCAAATCAGCGTAACCGTGGCAAAGATGTGGCAAAGGCCAATTTGCATTGTGAGCAGGAGGGAGCTGCACAAGGTCTGTGAGTCCTGATAACAGGAAGCTTTTCTTTCCCAGTCCTAGGCTGGGGAATCTTTCTTTTTTCTTTTTTTTTTCCCTTTTCTTTTTTTTTCTTTTTTCTCTTTCCTTTCTCCCCTTCTCTTTCCTTTCTCCCCTTCTCTTTCCTTTCTCCCCTTCTCTTTCCTTTCTCCCCT
>JANIJG010000880.1:0-31601 GCA_024611175.1 Megaceryle torquata | reverse complement strand
AAATAATAGTATATTTTCCAGTGAACACAAAGAGGAACCCTATTGTCATAAAAATACAACAGGAGATATTAACAGAACTCTTTGTTCAGCTTTCCAGCATCAACACTGCTCCACTTCATTTGGATCAAAGTGTAAGTCTTCCCACCACCCTAATTCCTGGTGTTTGTCATTGAGTTACTCTCTGAGGGGAGATTCTAATCACTGAGGAATCTGACCGAGAAACGTCATTACACCTGAGCATAGGACTAGGATTATAGATTAATGAACAAGGGAGAAGACCCTTTATTAAAGACAATTGTGTATAATCATGCACCAGGAGACAAAAGAAATTTAATTGATGGTAAGACCAGAAGATGAGAGGTGTAAGTTTATTTTGTCCTACAACGCTTCATGGATATATTTTATTTGCATATAATTTATATTATTTTCCTGAATTTATAATGTGGTCTATTTTTTTCTTAGCCTGGTAGCTAAATAGTGTTCCTCAGGTTTTTCATTATTTTCTGTGGGTTTTTTAATTTTCTCTTCTCCCATTGATTTCATAATGTGATATAATTGTAATAAGTAGTTGTACTCTCTGAAATCTTTCTTGATAAACAATACATATGAATCATCATTTTTCAACCTTGTTCTGAACCATTTCAAAATTAATAGACTAATTAGTAACCTGGTAAATTATTACCATAACCATTTTTAAAAGACCAACCACTTTGGTGTGGCCAGAAATTGCTATTGAGATAATAACCATGACAGTCTTTTGCAACCCTCTGCCACAACCTGAGACATGAAAGCTTCTCTGCTATGTGCTGAAGCACGCTCTTGTGGTGGGACCCAGGGTGCCAAATATGAAAAGGTGACTCATGTTCCCCAGGATCCGGTGATCCTCTCCTCAAATATTTCACATAGCTGTATCCCTAGTCACCTCGCTTCACTTGACGCATCTGTCTGAGATCTGTAGAGAAGTGCAGGCGCAAGCCCTCACCCTACCAAAGGCGCCTGGGGTGGCAAAACTCCTTCAAGAGGCATTCCAGTATAGGGATGCACCTGGCCTGAACTGGGCCATATATTGAGGCGCTGGGCAGAGGCAAGGCAGTGCTACTCCAGCTTCAGTCTAGCTAAATTTCATTAGCTTTTTATGCTCTTGAAGTGCTCAAGATCCCCCTCCTGGTACTATACAGATGCCCAGCTGCTCTCCTGTCTTTTTCCGTCTTTCTGGAGTTTCAAATCTTCAGTGACACCAGTAGTGTCTGCATTAGTGCAATGCCACTGAGGAATTTTTTAATACTACCAAAGCAGGATGACAGCCACTGTGTGCTGATCCTATATCCAGCTTCATCTTCAGTCTCTCCCCACTACCCAGGGTGTTAACCAGATTATATTTCTATCCATCTTGCGCAAGATGAATATTTCTAAACTGGCTATCCCAGTCTCATAGTCTGCAGCACTATCTGTGTCCACAGCATGAATATTTTTATGTAGTCTCCCATCCTTCAGGAGTGATTTTTCTCTACCCTTTCCTAAGCAGCAGCCTCTCCAGAGATGCAGTTTCCTATTATGCCTTCTCAAACACTCACCTTTAAATCTATGTGCAGGCAGGTGAGGGGGAGCTGCCCTCAGATGGCGACATCCTTCTGCCCATTTAGGACTCCTTGTGTGCCACTCAGTGTGACAATTATTTTAGGCCATTTATCTTCTGTCTTAGCATGGGGCTGAAGTCGTCCCACCAGCCACACTGTGTTTCCACAGGCACAGCAGCATCAGTGGCATGATGAAATGTAAGCTCTGCCTCCATCACGTTCCCCACTCCAGGGGTGACCACAGATCCCACTCAAGCCATTGAAAACCAGCAGCTTTCTGATAAAGTCCTGCATGCTGCCAAGGTGCAGGAGAGGAACAAGCTTTTCCCTCCTATTGGTCTCACAGCTGAAACCCCAGCATGCCTCAGCAGTGGCATCCCAACTGTGGCAATAAGTTTTCCTGCAGAGTTTTGTAGTTTCTGCCATTATTTTGCCGGCTGACTTCTTGGTAGCAAATTGAGCAGGAAATTACATTTTTTCCCCTCCAAAATATCCAATCCATTTAATCAGGCTACAACTCTTATTTTGCTATTTTCTGTGGGCTTAAAAAAAATATTTCGAGTGCTTGACTTTACAAAATTAAATAATCATCCTTGGATGATCCAGACAGTTTTCCTTCCTTCCTTCCTTCCTTCCTTCCTTCCTTCCTTCCTTCCTTCCTTCCTTCCTTCCTTCCTTCCTTCCTTCCCTTCCTTTTTTTGCCTATGTGATATTTGCAGGTGTGACAACTGTACCACAGTAACCATGGTAATATGCAGGTATTTATATGTACCCATGAATTCTGTAAGATAAAATACTTTCTGTCACAGAATTAACACAACTGCTGTCCATTGTTTCCATCAGAAGTTTCCACATAACTGATGATGGAGGCAGTGATGTCTCTCACACTTTACAGCAGTGACTTTGGGTAAACGTTCAGTGTTTTGTCTAGTGGCATGTAGGGGGGATGTTTGTCTGATCAGTGGGAAAGCTTTTGCTCCTTTGGAATATCAAGACTGGCAGTGCAGGTTTCAGATGCTCTCCAGGTGCATTACATGAGATAAAAATTTGAAAAATGAGAACATAGTTACTTTGGAGGGAGAAAGATCTTGTTCTAGAATATCAGCAGATACAAAGTGAGCTGAGGACATTTCACAGTAGGGAACTGCAACACTGGCAGCAGCTGACCATTGGCCTGGAGAAGCTTATGCTGTTGCAGAAGAAAGGCCCTGGAAAACTCCAGAAGAATTTACCTTAACTGTGTCTCTGGATGGAATAAATCTTCAACCTTCCAAGTGAGCCAGTCATCAAGCTCCAAGCAAAGACAGTGCACATCTTCAGCTCATAGGACTGATTTCCTCCTTTGACTACCTGGAAATAAGTCTGTCTTGTCAGGATTTCTATCTTGACTTCTTTTTTTCATAACACTCGAGAAAGAAATCCATCTCTTAATGAGTTTTCCACAGCATAAGTTTAGTGACATTAACTCCCCTTCTGGTTCTCCACAAGCTTACAAAAGATGATGTATATCCCTCTGGATATGGATTAGGGTCTCTATATGGGCAAACTTGCTTGCCTGTATGCCTCCAGCAGCAGCACCTATGGAGTTAAAGGCAAGTGGAGTCAGTCCATGACAGAAATCTCTGATCCCAGCTTCCCCTATCTTGGAGCCAGCTTTCATGACCTGGAAATCTTCACGTGGGAGGCCATGAAAGAAATCAATAGTTTATATGGTGCAAATCATTCTCTATACTCCATGGAAAGCACATGATGCTCAAAGCAGGATTGCCACAGAGCAGAAAACATTTCCAAACTTTCCCTGGGAACCTGTGTTGGGCCTCTGTAGAGACAGGAGGGAAAAGAAATAGGAAGACAGATGAGATTTATAATTTTTTTTTCTTTCAGCTTTCTCCAAATTAGAAGGTGGACACTTCAATTTAAAGGGATTTACATGTAAACTTAATTAATTCTTTTGATAGAAGGTAAACAGTGGCTTGGGTGAAGGGTTTTTGCATGATGTCTGCTTCTCCTCTTCCCTCTCCCTTGGTAGATAAATCTTTCTCTCCCCACCCTCCTGATGTTGAACATCAAGATATATCTGCACATGGCCACTAGCATTTGGACACTCACAACAGCTTAAGGAGAGATTGTGGCAAGCATCATAAATTTCTGGTATTGAATATGGAGAAAATAAAGATCAATAGGATAGCATGGTTCATACTTGCTGCAGGTTGGCCAAAAAAAGCTTGGTATCAAGAGCTACAGAGGGGTTGAGGTGCCACCTGGGCTATCCACTAAATTACTCAACACAGCTGGAGAGAAATGCATGGTGGAGAAGATGGCATCACTGTTTCAGCATCCTCAAAGGCTATCTGTGGAGAAGGTGAACTCTTTAGGGGCTTATTTTAAACCCTGCGCATTATGTGCCTGTTGCTGACCAGAGGAAATAGAAATAGATAAATAAAAACACTTCCAGGTGGGTTTAATTATTATGTATAAATATATCCAGGGTACACATGATGAAAGATTTTACTTTTTTAGACTTTGTAGGTTTCTGGTGTGTTTGCATGCAAAAGTGCTCTTGTAATACTAATATGACTGGGACCCATAGCACAAATAGAGAGGCAAATATGCTTTTTGTCCCAGGGAACTGAGAATTTAAGGACTATAGCTCAGCATCTGAGAGTAGTAGGCCATTTGGCATGTTTTATGCTAAAGAAACGTCCTTCATGGAGTTACAACATTGATTTTTAAAGCTCTTAATTACAGACCCATCAAGCCCAGGAAAAAGGGTTTCATATCTTTCAATCAACTAAAGGAGCCTTCCTGACTGCATCAGTGTCTTCAAGAAAGATATGAGAACTGAGTGTGGTCTGGATGTGGCCACTGGGAGAGCAGCAACATATTACTCACAGAAAGATGTCGGGTATGCAAGCTCTTGTTGAGTTTCCAAATTGCATTCAGCTTTTCCAAGAAGTAGTCCTGGCATTTTTTCATTTGGAGAGGAAAGGAACTGCCATAAAGCAGATCAAAGGGAAAGGGTTTCTTACCAGACAGGGAAAAGAGCCTTTCCTCCTTTGTGCCCTTTCAGCATAGGGAAAAGTGACAAATGAGTTCCCGCATTTCCTGCAGCAAGGTAGGCAAAGCACAGAGCCTGGGAGTCACCATATCAAAGAGATGAACCACGAGGTTAGCATGAGGCACCGCTCTGTGTCACAAGCACTGCTTGGCCTCCCTTTACCCCAGCCAGCACTGGATCACCTGGTATTATCTTCAACAATTTAATTCCACAGCTTTCAATGGGAAGTGTTAAGACAGTCCCTTTCAGGGAAAAGAAAAAGGACTGAAGGAAATAAAAGGGCTCAATTACCTGAATGCACCAAGAAGAAATATGAAAGGATGAGTTTAAAAAGTCTGTGTGGCATGCTGGGTTCTGTCATCAGATGACACTGCTGCTGGCAGTGGAAGGTCAGAGCAGCACCTTTCTGCTCAGGGAGTCTGCTGAAATGAAGTCTGGGAGAAAGAGACTCTCTGTGGAGCCAAGTGAGTTTTGATGACTTTCAACAGTCACCATAGTTTGGTGCTGCTCTCTTAATTTCAAAGGCAAATGCTGGGATTTAAAACCAGACTTTCTTCATTTGTTTAGAGAAAAAGTAGAAATGGTGAAAAAAAAGGTGAAGCAAATAAAAAAGAATTTTCTATAACAGAAGCAGACAGGGTGATATATTTTCCTCCCAGTTGTGTTCTGCAAGCATGGGCAGCCCCAAAGGTGAGGGAAATTTCAGCTGTTCCCGGCAAGGGCTCCAGCCAGGGCAGCTCACCAAGAAATGTTGCAAGGTATGGCTGGGGAAAGAGGCCCAGACCCATCAGAAAGTCTCTAGGGAACTGAGTCTTTAAACCTGATGTTGGGGCAAGTGTGGTGGCCATGCCCCTTAGGGGAAGGCATCCTACTGCCAAGCCAACCTCTGTAAAGAGCTCTGATAGAAACAGTCACTTTACCAGTAGGTAGATGCCAGGTACTAGGGAGTCAGAAAAGCAGGGTAAGGGATGAATAGGAACATATCAAAGACAATTAATTACGTGTAAGTAGGTTTTTCCTCTAACTTTTCTCTTCCTCACTGCAATTGAAAAATCCTGAGAGATCGTGGATGGAGCGTTTTGAAAATGGATAAATGAGAGGGCTTAATTTATAGGGGAGCTTGAATTTTTAATCCTGTGCCCCAAAGAAACCACTTCCTAGGCAGCCAAATCCTACCTGCAGTGACTAAAGAAGGCAGGAGGTACAGCACAAACCCCCAGCACAGCCCCATCTATCTGAGCTGGTGAATAAGATGCTTTAGCCTTCTTCGCCCAGAAGGCTGAAATTCCCCTCACGAAGGGCCCTCTAACATTAATTGCAGAGACACAACCTGCCTTTTTATAAGACAAATTAATAATTTTCTTAATCCATCATCAGGAAACGGAAGGCTTTGATGCTTTAATTCCTTTCTTGTGACCATGGCAACAACAAAAAAAGGAAGGGGGGGTGGGTGGGTGTTAATTTCCTCATCCATGAGGATCTTGGTAAATAGCACGTTAGTATTCTTTGTCTTTGAGTGAGTCTTTACTGGAAAGAAGTCCAGAGAATTACACAAAGGGCAGGTAACAAAATTGGGTGCCTGGGACATGATGGCATGATGAAGGGAGGAAAGCTGGAGCTGGCCTTTAGCAACCCCACTCTGGTCAGAAGCAAAATGCAGAGGGGCTATAGCACTATGATTCTTTTCCCCACTCCTGTCATACTTGAGGGAGATAAACCTGCTCAGTGTTGGGCTGAGGGCATTGAAGCCCACTCATGCTCAGAAAGGGAGACTCATAAAAATTAGCATGGGTTGTCCTACCTTCTCCCAGAAGAGGTGGCCATGGTTGTTAGGCTGTAGTATAGGCAATTAGAGCACTAAAATTGAGTATTGCATAAAAGTACAGTGTATGTATCCATGTGTGCATGTATTTAAATATGTGACTATGCATATATGTGCATGTATGTATCACATGCCCATACCTCACGGTCTACTGTATTGTTTGCACACATGCTATCAGCTGTGAAAGAAGTTTCTAGCACCAGGAAAGCAAATGCTTTTTATGTCATGCATGACTTGCAGATTCATGGGTAAACTCTCTCTCCTCTCCAAAACACTTAGCCTCATTCATATGACCCCTGAAGAGCAGAGCCTGGTCCATGTTGCACCCTGTGCCATATAGGAGGGTGTTAGCTACTGTGGGCCAAAGCCAGGTCAGGGGGTGCACCCAGTTCAAAGTGTGCATGAGTGCAGCACAAAGCCCAAACCCTCTAACTTACTGGTATAGACAAAATCTCTGTGACCTTTCTTTAGGAGCACAAGCCCACCCTCTGTGTTCACAGCCTCATTCCTACAAATCCTGTCAGTCAGAGTAATCCAGGACACACTCCCACCAGCTGGGGTTCAAAACAGCCATAATTTCACCCCTCCAGTTTGCATACAGAAATGCTTGCAGAGCTGATACTAAAGGTGACTCCATTGCCAGACCTATGCTGGTAATAAGGAGAGGCTGGATTCCTAGCACGTGAATCAGGCTGCATGGTCTGAGGGAGGCTGAGTCACCCAAGTTTGACTCCACTGGAGCCAAGGCTTTGCCCAAATGAAGGTATCAGAGCAAGGGTCTAATGCATAATCCTCAAATTGAGTGTGCTGTCCAGCTGGGAGGAGTCTGCCTTCAGCTGCTGTGAGGAGGCCATGTCTCTTCAGGTCCTTGACTCAAGCTTTAAGGCTGCTGTGGGAATGTCATGTGATTACAGGTAGGCACAGGAATATACTCCCAAGCTTCAAATGGGCAAAACAGTGTCTAAAGAGCATATCTGTATTCGATGCTGAGCACCCTCTGATCAACTTTGTGAACATCAGGCTTAGCTAGGGACAAAAGCTGGGACGCTTCCCTTTTCTGGAGAGCAAATCTTACTTGCTAAGTCTTTGATTGTCCATGGCGAGACTCGACTGGTAGGCATCATGAAGCTAAATTTTACTAGCTTCGTGAAGCAGCTCTCTTGAAATAAGAGCCTATGTAATCAAAGGAGGAAAGTGCCTTTGAAAGACACTGAGCTTGTTCAGCTGCTCCTCAGGGTTTCCTCAGCAATGTGACACCTCCCCAAGGATCACGTCCTACTCAACTCTATGGTTTCTCCAGACAACTGCTGCCTGTTGCATTTTTCTGGATCATTAAAACCCAAGACAGTGTTTTGCCGATAGTGCTGAGAAACAGAAATAGTTGCTGCAACCCTGCATTTCATAAGGCTGGGAAGAAATTTCCAAAGGGAATTCTTCATCAGTCCTGGACTAATGTGAGGTTGTTTACATTCAAAGAGTAAGAGAAGTTGATAAAAATAGTACCACACCTCTCAGGAAAACAGAGATGCAGAAGTCCCTAAAACCATATAATTCAGAGATAGCACTCGCAAATAGCAGTGAGACCTGAAGAAGATTTTCTCTCAGAAATATGAACGCCCACGTGGTATTAAGATACCTGAAAGTGGTTCAGTTATTCTGACATTGTGAGCTGAACTTCCCACAACAGAATTACAAATAAATACATTTAACTTTCACCGTGTGCTTAATCTACATTTCTTAAAATACATGTGGGCCCCTTTAACCTCTAGGGAACATTTATTCAGGGAAGATAGCTAGTCAACAACTGATCCCACTTCAGCTTACTATCTTGCCTTTTGTACTTCATTCCAGCTCCTAAACCCAGACGTAAAAAAGAGTGTGCTGCTATCCTTCTACCAGCACAAATCCCAAGTGAAGAAGAGTTTGAGCATCTGTGCTGGTTACCATTTGGCTGAGAGGCCCATTTCAAAATTCAGAGTGCCTACAGAAGATGGATAAGCAGGTCTTGGATACCCAAAGTGCATTGTGAGAGTGAACTAGAGTTATGCATTAGAGATGCTTTTCAAATGCCTATAATATAGACCCTGGGTCTGTTTAATGTAATGTTGTTTACAGTAAGATCTCACAACATTGTCATGTTTCTCTGAACTGCAAACAGGGAATGAGGGTACAGGAGACCTACAGGAGCTGTGTTGAGCCAGTGGCTGCCTATTTGCTTGGCTGTGTGGGTAGAGCTGATGCACCTTGAAGTTTAGGCAAAATGAAATGTTCTCAGGAGGATGGAGAGAGGCACAGATGTATATTTTGTTTACTGTTAGGAAGATTAGTTTTAGCACATGTGTGTGTGGGCTTAGAGGATTAAGCATGATTGTGCATTGACAGTCAATACTATTTGCATTTTATCATGTGTAAAAGATATTAACACAGAAGTCATGATGCAATGTGTAGCAAGTTTCATTATCCCTCATTAAAGCAGCTCTCCCTTGCAAGTGCAAATGTACTGGAAGGCTGACCTAAATGTAGGAGAAGCTGAATGCTGATGCTTATCTTAATGAACAAATACAATTAGCCAAGTGTAAGAGTGTCAGGTATTTAAATGATCCTTTATAATACCTTCTTTCTTTTATTTCACTGCAATGAGCATCTCCTGATGGTATCAGAGCAGCATCTCATCACAGCACCTGGCAAAAGCTACCCAAGAGTCCATCAAGCATTATATCCAGGCAGTCAGTCCAGGCCCAGGGTAATCAGCCATTTCTACTGCGGCTGGACTTCCTCGACTGTACACTAGCCCTTCAGGACAGCCTGGGAAAGGTTTCTATTTAATGCCTTTCAGCTTTCTTGACCGTCTTCAAGAGTGGAGAAAGCCTCAATCCCCCTCTACCAGCTCTGGTGTCCCTCAAGTAGTAGTGATCGACACTGAAAAAATAGAGAGAAGAGAGAAGGGAACTAGCATGGCTGAAAAGAAACCCAGTCAGATGCTGATGGTCACTCCACAGGCAATTCATGAGAATGAAGATATGAAGGAGCTCAAGGGAGTCTTTGCCATCGTTTGGGGACTTCCACTGACAAAAGCGTGGCAAGGACACCGACATCCTTTCTTCATTTTGGTTGCTTGATCTCCTTTGATTTGCAGTATTTACTGTAAGGAGTGAAAGATTTTAATCTTTCATGAAGATCCTACTGCTGAGCTGGCCTCTTTCCCTCTGGAGTGAGGTTTTTTCCTAGAAGATGAGGGGGAAATAATAGATTTCCAGAGATGGAATGTTTTAAAAACAGAGTATACAAAAAATTTTCAAGATTGCAAAATTGCTTTTGCATAAGCTTTATTTGTATAATCTCACCACTGAGTACAAGTTGTAAGAGTTGATGTTGATCCACACTTGATTTCATTGATTAACAGGCACCACATGTAACACGTTTATGCTTTGGGAAGCAGAGACTTCTTCCTCCTCAGTTAGGGCAGTGGACGTTTTGCTTGATCAGAGCAATGGAAACTTGAATTTTTGTGCGATTCTGCATCAGAGACACCTGGGACTGTCTGTAGCCAAATAGCTACATCAGAATTGATTGCCCAGACGATTTCAAATGAGTCTTCCCAGTCTTCCCAATGACTAAGACTACTTGTTGAGGTTTATTTCTAGTCTAAAGTCTTTTAAAGTTTTCAAAGCAACAAAAATTTTCTTACCTGCCTATGCAATTACACAAGCACATCCTGCTTGATCTAGCCTCTATCCCCAGTATTTTTTGAAAGAGGCAAGTAATTTCATCTGGATTTGATGACCTGATTTAACTAGAGAACTCCTGGTTAGATTTGGGAGAGATTTGGGCACTGGAATCACCTGACTTAGGTGATCTGGCCTCCAGCAACTTATGAGCTGCACTCGGACTCCCTACATGGTTGAAGGCAAGAGCTGGGTGCTTCAGAGTTGAACCCAACAGAGATGTGGGGATACAGTGAAGGGAGCACACAGCTGCTTACATTGAAGCAATAGGAAAAGTGGAGGACAAGGGTGTATCTGCAATTCTCTCTTGCACTAAAAGCCCCTTGAGGCTGGAGTGAGGCAATCTTGTCTGCTTGGGATCCATTGTCTGAAATCTTCTGGAGATTGGTACCTACGCCCTTTCTTTCAAAAGACTCCACACAGATCAGTCTTTTAAAAACAAAGCAGGAAGAAGAAAAGGTGGTGATAGCTTTTATTATATAATGCCTCGGTATTCAAAGTATATGCTGAAGAAGTGGGAGGCTTGGGTTCCTCTCCCGCCTCAGCCCGAGGGGCCCAAACCCACGTCTCCCACATCCCATGAGAGTGCCCCAACAACCAGGCTGCAGGCTACCTTGGGCAGAGGATCCTCCTCCACCCCTGCTTTGAAACTGCACCACTCCACAGAGAGGAATTTCAGACTCAGGAGGCCAGGGGAGAGGTGGGGGAGAGCGAGGAGGGAGCACATTCCCAACGCCAAAACCTTGCTCTTAGGCTGGTCACCTCACTCCCTTGATGTTTGTCATCCAAGGAGGTTTGCACGTGGGTTATGGTATCCAACTTCCTCCTCTCTCCTTGTCATGACTCTAGGAAAAGCTTCCAGCAAAGTGGTACTGCAGTGGGTGGAGATGATCCTTCCCCTAAGGCTCCTCAAGTATCTTTGCCCCTGAGGGCACCTTCCCCGGAGGCAGCAGGCAGGGTCCTCCTTTGACCCTATCCCCCTTGTTCTGGGGGTGCTCACACATGTGCCAGCTTTTAGAGCTGGCACAGTGTTGCATAGGGAGGTAGCAAGTGTGCCACTGGGGTCCATCAAATCCCAAATAAAGGAAAATACTAATTTTCTCCATGCCAGGGAGGCTTAGGTTGGTCTGACACATGAGGCTGATCTGGAGACCCCACGGAGCATGGCTCCGGGCACCTGGGGAAGCTCCAAGGGAAAGAGTCGGGTGTTTCTAGGGTTTCCAAGCAATTACAGGGTTAAATGGGAGTAGAGTTGAATTTTTGAGACAAGTGTCTGAACACATGGACTTCAGTTCAGTTTATACCCTTCAGTTTTGACCCTACCTACAGCAGAGGAGGTTTCCTTCTTTCTTTCCAAGCAGGCATACTGAGTGGCAGACATGGAATTAATGTCCCCTCCCTGACATTAGATAATAAATCGTCTCATCACTAAAATTTGGGATTAAGGGCTATCCAGATAAACCAAAGTGGGAAACTAAGACCTTTCCTCAACTTCAAGGCAATGGATTAGGGAAGGGGGACACACTCAGCTTGAGTAACTCAGTTATGATATGATGTGTTAAAACAGCTGATATTTGTCCCAGTGCAAGATCAACTTTCACAGTAAAAAAAAAAAAAAGAAAAAGAAAAAAGGAACCATGCAAACAATTTAACAGCAGGGGCTACTCTTTATTACAGTCCCCCTAGGAGGGGCAAATGACAGCCCTGAACAGCTACCACTAACAGTAGCCACAGCTTATAGTACCAGAGCTTAAATATCATATGATCTTGGCAGTTCTCATCCACTAAGGAGGAGATGTCACGAAAAGGCACATTACACATAATGATAACTGATAGAAGTTTACCTTAGTATCAGTTATATCAGTTCCAGGGAAAGGACGAAATGATAATTGCTTCTTAAGAAGTAAAAAAAAAAAAAAACAAAAAAAACCAAAACCCACAAAAAAAACAACTGGAAGGAAAAGCAGACTTTCTGGTAAATCTGTGACAACAGCATCAGCAGCTCTGACTGGTTTGTTGCCCATTCCTTTTGGCAGCCCAGCAGAGTCATCTCCTAGAGATCTACATGTCTCTCTGTTAAGTAATCGTTGTACTCACTTTCATTAGGCTGCAGCAAAGGCATCCTCATTAGCCAATTAACCAACCCATTAGGAGGTCCTCGTAAGCACTATGGGCTGTTACACCTTCCTTACAGATCATCCAGGAGCTTAGAAGCTGTTGCTTCAGCACCCATCCTGAAAAGAGGAGAAAAGAGCAACTTTTTGTCTGTGAGACAGTGATCTCTGAGGGAAACCGTGCTGTTGCTTCCTTCATATTCTAGGAAGCTCTTCCTAGAAAATTATCCATTTCAGAGGGCTCGTCCTCCTCCAAACTAAGCCTGATTACTCAAAAGGGCAGAAGCACACTCAGCCGGTGCTCTCCTAAGGACAACACCTGAGGGGAACAGGCTTTGGCCATGCCTGGCACAGAATAAACATCTGCTCTTGCTTACCAGCTGCACTTGGCCTTTCACTTTCTGCTTTCAGCAATGAGAACTTGTTCTGCACAGCATCTGTTGCAACTTCTTACAAGCACAGAAACATACAAACAACCTAGGCACGTAAAACCAGTGCAGGGAGACTCAGCCCTGCTCTGTCCCAGCAGGCTGTGGGGAACTTGTTGCTTTCTACGTTCTCTTGGCATTTGCAAAGGAACTCTCCTATTTTCCTGAAAAACCATCTCCCGTGATGGTCTCTATCATTTGCTGCTAGAAAAAAAGGCAGCAAAGACTCTTCCATAAAACTATTTGAAAAATGCAGATTCTCTTCTCTTCTGTGTCAATGCATATGCATGATGTGACATGCCATTCAAGTAAATCTAGCTTTACTGACATGGATACTCACAGAAATGAACACACGCGTGCATTCCCAAAAGCAGATGAAAACAAAATTTGAAATTTGTAGGTGTGGATGTTCACACCAACTGGTAAGAGAGACAATACTATGTAGCTTCACCGATTAATTATGAATATGACTCAAAAAAAATCAACAAACATTAACCACATACATCAATGTGTGATCTACACGGAATGCTTAAAAGTAATTGCAAAAGTATTTGTTGAGTAATGCCAAAAAAGGAATGATTGTCAGGAGCCGACCTGGTTGTGGGGAGAGGCACTTAATTCACTGCTTGAATGACTCATGGTGAATTACTTGCATAACTCCACTCGTGGAAATCACTACTCTGCAAAAGTGCATACAAGTTAAATCAACCAAAACACAGAGCAGGCCATACTCTTGGTACAATGCCGGTCTGCACAGAATGAACAAAAATCCTCTCAGCTAGGCAGGAAGAGGGAAGAAATCCTCTTTTTTGGTATCCTGGCAATGTTTTCAAGAGACAGTCTGATGACGTTCGCTCACCCTATTGATGCATGGCATTTATGTTGAAAAGAAAATCTGGGCCTGTAATATTCAAGGGCAAACTCTTGTTGAGAATGACTAATAAATCTCAGGCTGCTTTTCCCATCCAACTCAATTTAATGCAATAAGGTAATTATGGTCCTTTCCAGCAAAATACAGAGCTCCATGGAGAATGTCAACTGGCATTAACACTGGCAAGGTTTGCTTTCTTCAGACTACTCTCAGAATCAAGAACTCCTTCATTTATTTGCAATGTGTGCTTGAACAGTGAGGTACAAAGTTTACTGGAATTAAACTGTCCCATCTCACTTTAATTTCCCTTAACAAGTCTCCAAAATTAAAAAAAAAAAAAAAAAAAAGCAAAAAAGCAAAAAAGCAAAAAAAAAAAAACAAACCAGCCTCAGCTTCTTCTTAAGTCTCATGTGCCTGACATGATCACTAGCCATACTTCAGGCATCAAATGCAGATGTTCGACTGACCAGGTGATACACATGCTCTTGCTGCTGCACAGTAAATTAAACTGCATAAAGTAGGAGCTCATTCTCTGGGTACAGTCACTGCAAAGGCTTCAGTCAGTTATTTCAGAGCTCTTCTGTTAGGAGCTTTATTGATTCTAAGGAAAACCTTGGTCTACAGGGAGACTCATTGCCCATATGTTGCAGGAGGAGCAGCTGCAGCAGGAAGAGGCGGGTGCAGAGAGCATCGCTTCCAAAGCAGAGGTCCATGCGGTAGTGACAGAGCTGAGGGTAACACTGTCCTTGGGGAAGCAGAAGACATAATTTGCTTTTGTAGAGCTGCCCAACAGCTAAAGCACTGACTGCTAACAGCAGGTCTGTGTGCTGTGGGAGCTGCAGTCTTGGCCACCACTGTCCAGCTGGGGCGAGAGAGCAGCAGTGAACGCAGGCAAACAGATCCTGCTGCCCCGCGAGACCCCAGCTATGCTGACACAAGAGCCCCAGATTAGAATGCCCAGCTTATTCTGGTGTTTTTAATGACAATCATTGGATAAAACACATAAATCATCCCCGGAACTGGACTCAAACCTGGGATATCCTTTGTCATGGAGGAAATAATCCCCCACATCATTCACTCATGGTGAGTATGTCCATCAAAAACATTCTGAATATTATGCTCCTGGCATGCAGAAGACAGAAAGACCCAAGTGGTTCAGGCTAAGAAAACCTGCAGCCCCCATCTCCTGCTTCCTAATGTGTGCTCTAAAAAACCAGGGTATCCCACACAGGGGAGTGACAAGAGCTCTGGTGGAGCTTTTAACTCAGCCACGTTTGAAGAAAACAGGCATGGTCCAGGCACCCTGCATTGAGCCCCTCCAGTAACTCAAGAGTAGCATGTGCCTTGGCTACTGAATGGCAGCAGCACTACCTCCATTTTTTTCTCAAGGCTGTGGTATTTCTGAGCATGTGCTGGATCTATGGCTAAGATCCACAGGGAATTTGGTATGTCAAAATGGATGAGGTGATTGATTCCAGGCCATTTTGAGAGTTAGGTGGTGCCAAGGTGCAGACAGTAGAAATCTGATTTCAGAGGTCAGAGTATGGCCTTAATTTCTTACACGTTAATATTGCTCCAAATCCATGAACCAGCTTTACACATTGAGTTTATGTAATTCATGCTTGTTTTGAAGGCAAATTCATAAAACGCATCTTTGGCTTTGTTATTTTTGAGCAATTCTCTTTCAGGTGACCAAACGAATCTACCTCACACATTTCTAAGAGAGAACTGTTTTATTAACATGGGAGGACAAATTTGGCACACGTAGTCTCTGGGAGGATACCACACATACCACAAGTGACTTTTGCTCTGACAATCTAAGCCAAATTCAGGCATTTAAGACAACTGCGTGGTGGTTGCGTGGTAGATTTTTGGTAGAAACAGAAGAAATTTTTAAACATCCTCCAGCAACATGTTATAAAAGGACAGATGACAACTCATGTTGCATCATGTCCTGGAACTTCACCCACTGGGGGATTATTGACAAATGCACAATTTGTCTTGTATTAAAAACTTGCATTAAAATAGATGTAAGTGCTTGAGACAGTTGGTAGACATAAGGAGAAACTCTGAACACTTTTCAGAAATGAGCAGTTTTAGAGAGCCTTGTTAAATGAAGCAACAAACTGATCAGACAGAGGTACAGGATTGCGAGATGACACCAGATTTCAGAGTTGTGCTGCTATCCCACTTTGTTTCTGTGTCTATTAAACCTTCCACCTTTTGGTTGTCCAGTCCACTGAGCTTGCAAGCTGTCTGAGGCAGAGAGCATACATGATCTGCAGTTGTGCAACTGCAGTGGTTCTTCCACCATTTGAAAATCTACTTGGATTACTTTTTAGTCCTTGTCACCAAAGCAGAAAGATTAATAATGTGATCTGAGAGATCTCAGACTGCAGACTACCAGTAAAACCTAGATGGAATGTATTATTCTATGCTGTACCTCCAGGTGAAGATTTTCAGTTGGAGTTGGTGATGCCACCAAGAGGTGTCTAGAGATTTCAGGAATGATCTGACTTAGCTCAGCACAGCATTTCTGCCCTCAAACACATGTTTGCAATGACAACAGACTTAGGCACACTTCTGAGAAACGCCTTTTATTGTATGACAAGAGTTGTCAAGTGAGCGTCAACAAAAGAAAGCATTCCATAGCAATACCAAAATCATATTATTATACAAATGCAAAAAAAAAAAAAAACCCAACGAAACCAAACCAAACCAAAAAAACAAACCCCAACCAAACAAGCCCCAAACAAAATAAAATAAAACCAGAGTTAAAATGAAGAAAAAGCAGTGCACTGTTACACAATGTAAAACATATATAGAAAGCCACATTCTTCTGCTAAAGTGTCAGATGCTCATCACCATCACAGGAAATAAGTGATTTCAATTCTTTTCTCCACCGTCCCCAAGAAAAGGCAAACTTTTATTTTTTCTTTTTTTTTTTTAAAGTCAGGTATTTTGAAGGGTCAGATTAACACAAAAAGCAGCATTTTCAGGGAAGTTTCTACAACTTTTGGATCTTTTGTCCCCTCTAGATCTTTCCGAAATCTTATTTTAAGCATGTACTGAGAAGGTTAAAAGAAATCATCAACATCACTTAAGCAACCAGCATTACTGCGTTGGTCAGAAGGTACTACCCTCTTCCAGAGGGCAGTACGAATGGTATCACAGAAGACTATGCCCATCTGGCAAATGAGCTCTGGTTCAGTTTGCTATAGAGAATTTTGCCCTTATAATAAAGAAAACATGAGATATCCCATTCTTGAGAACAATGTTGGTTTTGACTCTCTCAGTGGTTTTTTTTGAGGAGGGGTGGAGCAAAGATACAGTAAAATTGATGTTTGAAAGAACAATTCTTGAGATTAGAAGTAGAGGCTGTTCCTAGTCTTTTTCATCAAATAAACAACAGTTCTGTAACCGATTATTTTCAGTATTACTGTATAATATTATAATTACTAGAAATAAGACTCTGGAATACTTTAAGGCACCTCATGGTGAAGAAATATTTTAAAGGCTTGAATAACTCATCAGACCGAGTTATTTTTCCAAACTCCTCAGGAAGGAATGTAGCTTATAGTAACCAGCTCTGCTATTTCCAAATAACACATGAAAATTTTCAAGTGGAAGTTTACAACTCTTTGAACTTTTCTTTAAAAGGAAATATAAAACACCTTGTGAGAAGGAAAAATTGTCCATTTAACAGACCAAGACTTTCACGAAAGGAAGGTGAATTTCTCATCCCTGATCTGAGTTTTGCCATTCAGGTATACTGCATTTTTTTATTCAACTGAAATTTAAACAGGTTAGTTCATCTTAACCAACAGTCATCTAAATAAAACAACTATCAACAACAAAATCAACAAAAGACTCTAGAACAATTTCCTGATTAAAAATATTTTTGTTACTTTAAACTGAAGAGATATAATGCCAATGACAGACACAAACGACTCACTATCAGTTTTTCTACTCAGCAATTTAGGGGTTTCAAGTGTGATTTCTGTAAAAAATTTCTTTTCTCTTATATTGATATTCGATACCTAGAGCTAGTAATGTCCTGCCAAAACATGTGAAGAAGCAGAATCAGCATTTTCAGAGATACCTGACATTTTTGTGTGCATTCAAAAAGCTACAGGATCAAATTAATTCTAGCTCATAGACTGATAGCTAGATCTGTCAGGGTCTCATACCAGTGAGTCTGCTGCAGCCAGTGTTTTGGAGCTCTGCTCTGAAATATAACTTCCCATAGATTCATTTCAGAGCTGAAATGAGCTAAAACTGTAATTATACCCTTGGTTTACGCATGCATATCTCCTTGGTTCTGATAAAAAAAAAAAAAAGCACATAAACTCAAGGTATACAGCCAGGAGAATATGCTGTTCTCTTATTAGAGTATTTGAAAATCTCACTGTATTATACATCATACTTACTCTCTTGTAAGAACTAACTGTTTAGAAATGAAAATAATTCACTATTTCACTATTGTGAAACAGAAATTAGACTCTGGATATGTCCCTGCTGCTCAAATTACACAAACAAGCTCAAGCACCAGACTCCATGAAGGGTCTACACTGCCTTACTGGTCAGCTCACCCTAGCTCTGTTTTGGACACTCCAGCCAGCGCTCCCCATATCAAAGCTCAAGCAGAGTTTGGACATGGTTCACACTGTGAACTGCCCCCTTCCAAAAAGGCAGCTACAGACAAGATCATGCAAGGTTGAATTTTCTTCATGCTGCAGTCCCCCAGCAACTTTACGAACTCAAACACTTCTCTATGTCTTCACATACCTCTGCAATACAAACGCCACTTTGCTAAGCTGCAGGACAGCCCTATGCCTATGTCAGACAATCTGAACCGAAAAGGAAACCACAACAAAACGCACTAGATGATAACTGTGTGCTAGGTCCATAAATGGACTGCATGAGCCCAGAGAATGCAGGCCATGTGGATGTGGATGGTGTGTTCTAAGAAGGATTAGCCATAAGCACTGCTTACATGAGCCAATCTGTGCCACGTGGCTTTGGGGACAGGTAGCTGTCCCTGATCATCTGCTATATAGCACCACATGTAGCACAAGCCACATGCTGTGCATCACTGCATGAAATGCAGTTCCACTGATCTCAGTGGGATTTGTTATCTAGTGTAAGGTGCTACACACCACAGAAGAAGCATCAGAACCTGACAAAAGAAAGCTACAAGACAAGAATGTTTCATTTTGTAACGTCCTGCTAATGATATCAGAGGATATCAGCAGGAAAACCAGATGCCTGATGTTAGTTTCCCCTCCCACCCACCCACCAGGGGAAGCTGGCTGATGGCATTGCAGGTAGTAAAAGGTCCTCCCCTCTCTCCTGGGATACACAGCAGGACAGCAAGCCTCACAGCAGGGGACATGCTGCAACAGGGGAACGAGGCCTCCCACCACTGGGATGACTCCTGAGCAGGACAGAGTCCTTCTAGATGAGCCCTTGTGCTGAGGCACAGGCTTTGACCTCAATTTACTTCTCATCAAGGAAAAAGTAGTTTTGTGTTTTAATCAGTTATTTGCTGGTAGAACTGCTTGAAACGAGAACCATTTGGGTTTGTCTTACTTTTAGACTGGGTTTGTCTTACTTTTAGACTGGGTTTGTCTTACTTTTAGACCACTGGGTGAACGTTGGGTAACTAACATTTGTCTTACAAAGGTAATAGCGAGAAGCATCTTCAGTATTTTTCAAAAAGCACAGTATTTTCCATTTCTGAAGAGATCTGTTGCCTTTTAGTCTATTCTGTGCCCTTTAAGCAGTAAGATGAAGAGATTTATTTTCTATTGGGCCTCAGAGAGTAGGTATCTCACTAAACAGGAACAGATCTGAAGCAGCGCAGCACTTGCTTGATTTTTATTATTTTTTTTAAAACATGAGAATAGTGCCTTTGCGTTAAAGTGCTTTGCTGAATCAGGACATAACTTAGGAACACCAAACCTCCCTCTCACTGCATTCCTCTATCAGCAACAGCCATTCAGAACTACAGGTTGTACTTTCCTACCTACTCTGGTAGGACGGTAACTTCAAACAGCTTGAGTTCAACAGAGCCCCCAGTGCAAAACTTTAAATATACTAGGGTTACATACTTTTAACATCTATTTAATGAATTTGTTGTGTACCCTGCAGTTACAGCTTTGGCTTGAAGGCACAAATATTAAGGCACAATAAATGCAAATAATGTATACAGTTCAATGTGTTGTGTGGAAGATAACTTTGTACTACACGGCATTTAGGTATAATGACATGTCATTCAAATGTTTCCTCAAGTTATTTTAATACCTTTTTTCTTTGATAACCTGGATAAAAAGAGGAATGCATGTTAAATTATTTAAATATTTATTCAGTGCAAATATGGTAATTTTCTTCTAAAATACAGAAGATTGAGACTGATTTTTCAGCATTTGGATTTTAGCAAACTAAAACTAGTATTTACAATCATTTTGAACAGCATTATTTGAATGATCAAAAAAAAAAGTATATAGGACTTTCTGCTATCAAAAAGGAAGTGTATTTTTGGCTTGTTCAATTCTTTTCTCTACCAACCTGCATACCTACTTAGACAGGCAGAAAGACAGCTGCACTAGACAACTAAGTTGTACACTACTGAATCTGCTGTTTAGACATAGCTGTCATGCTAAAGTAACACTTTGAAAAAAAATTTGGTTTTGCTTGCTCTCAAAATATTTCCAAAAGAGAAAAAGGACGAATTCAATTTTTAATAAGCTCCAAATATGCACCCTAGACCTGTTAGGTGTCCTGCACCTGTTTCATTAAATAAAAGAGACCTCTACCACATAACTTTCAAATAAAAACCGAGTCTGCTAATTTCATTAGCAATACAAACATAATTAGTTGGAAAGTAAAACATATTGCACTGAAATTAAAGAAAGAGGGACAGTAAAAAATTTCTTCTCAGTATTTAAATAGGAAGGATGTCCAGTGCAAAGAATTGACCCCCCTCCCCACTTTCCTGTCCCGTTGACACTTGTGACCATTGTCACTGAAATCAGAAGATCTCCAGTTTCCATTCTATGGAAAAGAGTTAAGGTTATTAGGAATCACAGTGCAGTTTCGGTTATGCATAATCCTGAGGAAGGATCCAAGGAAGAGTCTGTGGCAAGCTGACCATTCTGAACAACTTCTGGGTAATTCCTACTGAAGTAAACCTAGGAAATACAACAGGTTCTGTGAGTCATTATGCATCAGATATCTTTTAGTTTTAAATAAAATTTCTGGAGATAAATAAATGTCCTTAAGGAATCCCAACAGGAACTACAGGTTAGTGGCATTCAGTAACTGTGCATCATTGAAAAATTAGTAAAATTACTATATGATCTTACATTATAACAAAGCGTGAGAAAAATCCCACACAACCTGTAGATCCACTCAGATTCTGGTAATTCAGATAAATAGATATGTTTTATAACTTTACATTAAACTGATAAGCAAAATAATTTTACTAGCTCAAAACATGGAGATAAATTAAAAACAGGATGACAAAGAAGCTGTGAAATCTTGCGTCTGCACAAGGGTTTCTCATTTTCACACATAAAATGAACACAATGGATTCAGATGTTAATATCAGGTTGTAATCCCTATATTTTACAAACTATGATTGACAACCATTGAAACTTTGAGGTATATGTATGAAATATCCCAGCGTTTAATTTGTGCTGCAGAGCCGTTATAGGGCCTATAGAAATGTGATCTCTGGATAGTGAGCCACAATAATGAAAGAAGAAGCAAAAGCTTTAACAATGACTCAACCAAGCAACTTCTCTAAAATGTAAGATGATACCAAATAATAGGACAGTTCTTTGCCAAGCCTTTGAGTTCCTGAATTCTACCAATTTCTAGCTCAACTAGAAGAGATACAGGTTTCCTGATAAATGTATAATCAGAACATAAAGGAAATGAAATGCTGTCAAGTTTCACTGTTCCACAATCATCAGTTTTTAGTAGCTGTATCATATCTCTGTTCCTTGACAGATGCGCATAACAAAATGAAATAATGTCAAGACTTGTGTGCTCTTATCTAAAAATGTGTTTGGGTGAAAAAGGACTTCAAATGCAATTTTTTTTTTTTTCAAAGAAGAATGTGAAAAGTTTTGTTTGAGTCTTTAAAAACAGAAAATACACTATCTTTCTAAAGCTGACATGTGTCACGAGTTAGGTCTCATAGTCAGACTGCTTTGACTATGGCTTATGAAACATTTCTCCAATTTATATTTGAGAGTGTTGTCAACAAAGTTCAGTTTGTTTGATAATAATGTCCTCCTCATACATATGAATACATGTATAAGACATGAGGGATAGAAAAGAAATAGTCATTCTATAAAAACATCCCTGTAAGTACCACTGTCGTCTTTTGTGCATGCACACGAATGCGGGATATATGCATCTTTACAAGTTTCAGAGAATATTAAGGTCTGATTTGAATCAACAAAAGAATTGGAAGTCCTGTTAAGAGGCAGTCCTCAGTAACCAGCCACGATTGGATACAACAGAGAAAAGTTAATCAGGTGCCTGCTTGCACACACACTGCAGAAATGGCAACCTCAGTTGTGTATTCCCAACCCATTCCTTGTTTTAAACATAAAACTTTGGCATACTTTTAATGCAGCTTTTGAATGTGATTTGTCTTTAATGGAAAGTTAATAGGAAACCTTGACACATTACTAGAGAGGTAATGAAATAGCAGCTGCTTTTCAACTGTCTCATTGCCATTCTTCCCCTGAGCCCAATCCCTCAAGACCGCTCAAGTCTTTATACATAAAGTTTCTTCCACTGCCAACAGAGCTGCAACCTTTTTAGAAGTAATCACTGAGGTGAGATAACACCCAGGATGTTAATATTTACACATTTGTCATAGATTTAAAATGAAATAACCCTTATTTTGACTTCAAAGTACTCAAAAACTGATTGACAGAAAACCAACCCTATCCTGATGCCACCAAAAAGATTGTGGAAAAGCCTCTCTTAATGCTGCCAAGAGCACGAAGAACTTAGCAAGTTTTGTTTATCTGAATAATTGAAAACTTCCCCACCCCTTTTTTTTTTTATTTGTTTGATGACTGTTTCCCACTTTCCCATAGTATTTTCTCCCAGTAGATCCTTGTAAATTGAGCAAAGATAAAAGCAGGGTTTCTCAACACCAAGCACAACACTATGGCAGTAAGTTTCACAGGTTAATATACACTCATCAGTCTCCAATTTGAGCTGTGCCTGTTTTGTTTTCTTAGACATTTGCACAAAAAACAGAGATGCTGAGTGACCAAGAGAGACATACAAATAGCTACATTGGATCAATTCAAAAGCCTGAGCTAAGGTTTCTTCAAAGATGTCCAAGTCAAGTCTTCCAACTTAAGATGGGCAATCCCTCTTCATTGTCACTTAAAGAATATATGCAGAATCCATACTGTTCCAGAAAATGCATTTGAAGTCTCAGCTTACTGAAAAAAAGCTCTTGGTACAGTTTTTTTCTGTGCAAGATTCAGGTCCAAAACATAGTAAGTCAAATAATTATTGTCAAACCATGGCCACATTCCAAACCATTTTACTTAGCAACCCACTGTAACGCCTTTTGAAAAGTATGTATATATGTCCTATTACCATTTCTTTTTATGTGCAGCATGCTGTTTTTCAACAACAGACAAAAAGCTGTTCTTCATAAAAACAGTTCTTAGTAACCACAGTAGGAATGTATGAGACCAACAGCAATACATGTAACAGACTTGCTAGTGTAAAAAGAAAAGCCACTGGAATCAGCTTTTCTGACTAAGCAACTTCTCTGAAAGTATGCATGGAGCACAAGGGACAGAAGTAACAACAACCTTGAATTAACATCCAAGTCCTCCGAGAAAGAACTGTAACTGTGCTTCCGGGTAGCTGCTGACTGGAGATATAGTCTCTCGATTCCCATATTTTTGGGCTGAGTGTGGATAAGCACCATGCTTTGCATTCTTGGCAGATGCTAAAGCTTGTATCTGCCTTCTAGCCTGGGAGTTAGCAAACTTTTTCATCAAACCACATTTCAGCAGAGGCTGGTTCCTGGATCTCTTCCCTTCCTGTACAAAATCACATAACATTGATGTGGTAACTGCAGATGACTATATGGGCAAGTAACATCAGGCAATTATTTTTATATATTTTGAATTATCTTTGAATGCAATTGTGCAACTAGGGAGGGCTGCAGGGAAAGAAGGAGAGACAGCATGACATGGCTAAATCTCTACAGACGACACAGATGACAGCTGGACAGCCTCACCTCTTGCCATTCCAGGGATTGAGCCTGACGAAGCTGGCCTTCATTTGAAAACAAACACTGGCAATATGAATGTGAAGCTATCCTTTTAAGCATCATTTATATAACCTCCAGAATGACACACACATACCATAAAAAGCAAGGCTAAGCCATTCCTTTCTAGTAATAAAACATAAGAAGCTACCTTGCAGCAATGGAGGACAGCAGGGCTCATCACATAATCTAGTTAAGGATGAAGTTTTTTTCTCAGTTCTGCAGTTAGTACCATGCAGGAATTTACAGTGTACACTCCTAGCTACAAAGCTTCTCTTGAAAAACTCTTAAAAAAAAAAAAAAAGAGATTTCAGCAGCTCTAAAAAAAAAAAAAAAACAAACCCAAAACATAAGGATATGAACAGACACAGGAATCTCTTCCCTAATCTTCAAAAAGTCCAGTAAAACAGCCTCCAGACATGAGCACGCTGGCCCCATGACAGCACAATTTTTTGCTTTTTCCCAACTTGCTGTAAATGAGTCTATTTTTATTAGGAAATAGACAGGCACATGCCATTTTTTTTCCCGATTTTTATGTGTTGCTTCCCATCTATTGGTCTCCTGTTCCCCTGGGAAAGAGTCTGGAGCTCATGTTCCCCTAGCTTTGCTCCACACTTGAGGACAGGAAAGCATAAAGGCTAGAGGTAAGACCTTTGTCTGTTGTCTTGAAAAGGCTGTCTTAGGATGCTACACACCTACTTGCATGCTGAAAGTAACATTGCATGACTATTAAGCAAGTTGCTGCCAAACTGAGAGCTGTCGGTCTCAGCTGAAGCAGTGATGAAACTTCATTGGCACTGAGAGAAATGAAACCTTGCTCTGGACATCTTGCATGGTAAGTTACAAAGCAAAAAAGAAATCAAGCCAAAAGCTAGAAAAAATAAGTTCCTCAGTCACAGGTCACTTTTTTATCTTTTTATCTCTGCTTCAGCTTTCCATCTGAAAAGTGGAAATGATCTAGCCTCACTTCAGAGGCGAATTATGAAAATTAATCCATTGATGTTTCTTAAACACTTTGATTGCCAGAGGAATGCTCACAATTACATTAGTAATTCTGTACTCAGAGTAGGATTTGAATAGTAAGCAGTAAATCAGGCACAGAGCCTTGTAAGGAACAAGGAGGCAACAAAACATTCAACAGTTGTTTCCTACCTGAGCCCTGCTCATCCTATGTACAGAACAGAGCAAGGGTATGAGAAGGAAGGGGAAGTGCAAAAATAAGAATGTGATACCACCTTCAGAGACTGTAATACAAAGCACAAATACTGAACCTCAAACTAAAATCTGATATGGAAAAATTACGGAAATAACAGATAAATGCTGGACTCTGCACCCCAAACATGTTTTTACAGCAAGTTTTTCTAAGATCAGTGCCCAGCACAGGTACGGATGAGGGGACTGACAGCACTCTCAGTAAGACTGCAGACAACATGAAATTAAGTGGGAATGTCGATCTGCTCAAGAGTAGGAAGGCTCCACAGAGAGATCTAGACATGTTGGAACAATATGCTAAGGTCAATTGTATGAGGTTTAACAATGCCAAGTGCCAGGTCCTGCACTTCAGTCGTAACAGCTCCAAGGAACACTACAGGCTTGGGAAGGAGTGGCTGGAAAGCTTCCTGGCACAAAAGGACCTGGGGGTGTTGGTTGACAGCCAGGTGAATATCAGCCAGCAGTGTGCCCAGGCGGCAAAGAAGGCCAACGGCATCCTGGCCTGCATCAGGAATAGTGTGGCCAGCAAGAGGAAGGAAGTGATTGTGCCCCTTCACTCAGCACAGGTGAGGTGACACCTCAAGTACTGTGTCCAGTTTTGGGCACCACAGTATAAGAAAGACACTGAGGTGCTGGAGCAGGTACAGAGGAGGGCAACGAAGCTGGTGAGGGGATTGCAGAACATGTTTTATGAAGAGAGGCTGAGTGAGCTGGGATTGTTTATAGCCTGCAGAAGAGGAGGCTGAGAGAAGACCATATTGCCCTCTACAGCTACCTGAAAGGACGCTGTAGTGAGGCCGATGTTGGGGAAGTTCAGATTACATATTAGGAAGAATTTATTTACTGAAAGAGTAGCTAAGCATTGGAACAGACTGCCCAGGGAAGTAGTGGAATCACTATCCTTGGGGGTGTTCAAAAAATGTGTAGATGAGGTACTTTGGGACATGGTTTAATGGTCATAGAGGTGTTGGGTAGCAGGTTGAACTTGATGATCTTGGAGCTTTTTCCAACCTTAATAATTCTATGGTTCTATGAGTATGTCATATTATTTACACTTACCATTTTGTGTACATACAGAAGGATGCAAGAAAGCCAGTCTTTCAATTCAGGGTATATAAATACACTTATCATTTGGAAGCCTGTGTATATGCCACTAAAAAAAAGCACTGAAAATGATGTGTTCGCTTTGTAAAGACAACAGAATCTTTAGTGGACAGCTTACTATAACACTGAATATGCTAACTTGAGATAAACAAATCACAGAGACAAACTTAATTATCCCTTTTTCTATCATTACCTGTTTCGCTGTTTCAATCAGAGAAGCCGCTTCAGTCTTGCCCACTTGTTGCACCATTTTGTAAAACAAGCCATCTTGTTCTTGCAGCAAAATGTAAGGTTCACCATATTCTTTCAGTCTTCCTGCATCTAAAACCTGTTAAATCAGCAGAAACCAATGTATTAACATAAGAAATTAAAAAACAAATGTTGGAGACTAGAAGCAAGGGGGGAACGTATGCACTGTAAGTGCTAAGATGAATTTTGTATCCTGAAAATGAAACAGGTCCTCTTCAAACTAGCATAGCACTTTCTCAGTTTGTAGACCTGTTGTACAATTTTAGAGTGCCCTACAGCCATTCCACCTATAGGAATCCAATGCAAAGTTATGCAGAATATGGAAATAAAATGTTTGTGAAGCCAACAAAGCAGATTATAAGATTCATTGTGTAAGAAAGAAACAAAGAGACCTAAGACAGGCTCTGAAGTAAACAGCTGTGGGTGAAAACCACGCAATAACCACCAAGATGGTTAAGGGAGAATAAGTAGGTCTTTTGGATTAGAGGAGGTAAAGATGTAATTAAAGAAAATGAGGGTGTTGCTGAAAAGATAAACAATTTCTTGCATCAGTTTTTACCAACTATGTATTAGCAAGATACTTACTCTGAACCTATTCTTTCTACATAAAAAAAAAGATGAGATGTCATCAAGGACATACATACCCAAAAGAGAGGAAGGGAGAAATTTAAAAAGCCAAAGCAGATAAATTAAAACAACATTAAGAGAGTAAGCCACAGAGGATATATACAGCCAAAATATCAGAAAAAAACCTAAGAATAAGCTGATTGAACCTCTAAGAAAATATTCTCATACTAGTGATTCTATTTAATCACTAGTAACTGCATGGTAGCAAATATTGCACTTGTATTTTGAAAAGCCTTAGGGGATTAATTCAGGAAACTTTTAGACTAGCATATCTATTTTGAGATAAAACAGCAATTTAGCTAAAATAATCATTAAAACACAAGTGGAAAACACACAGATCACAGGTAGAATTTGTTCTTCACAGTTTTAGCCAAAGTAAATTGTACCTCCCAAATCTGATACAATTCTTAATGCACCAGAAGGAAACTAAAGGAGAAATGGCATATATGGACTTCCAGAAAGTTATCTGGTGTCACTACCAGGGACAAAGATTTTACAAGAACCTGAACAGAAACAGAGATTACAAATAAACAGTGAATTTTCTTTGTGGAAAGCTGAACATGTAGGAACTGTTGGGAAGCACATCGCTCTGACATATGTGGTAGCTACGTATGTGTTAATAATCAGAAAAAGGAGTTATCAGAGAAGTGACAAACCTGCAAATGACACAAAAATCTGCAGGTAAGCCTAGAGCAGGGGAGATTCAGATACATCTAACTAACCTAAGAAAATGAGAAACACAATAGTGAGGAAAAGTCAATATTGACAAATGAAATGCACTCAAATACTTAACTGGCTTATAAATTAATGGTATTGACTCAAGAAAGAGATCTGTGTATCAGCCTACAAGTTCAGTACTTTAGTCCATGTGTAGGAGTAATGACATAAAAAAGGGTAATTTATGTGACAAAGCAAAGTAACTCAGAAAATATTTTTGTTCTTATATAAAAAAAAAAGCTGAATACACACAGCATACTACTGAAAAATGTACAGCCACAACAGAGCGACTTCAAGGACTCATAACCTGAGCCATAATTGTGGTGTACATACTTATTAAAAAAAGAAAAAAAAAAACCCCCAAACCCCCCCAAAACCCAACCAAACAAAAAAAACAACCACACAAAAAAACACCCACAAAAACAAAAAACAACCAAAAACCCCCCCCAAAACAAAAAAAAACCCAAACCAAAAACCCAACACAAAAAAACAAACAAAAAAACAACCAAACAAAAAACACACACACACACACACACACAAAAAAAACAACACCAAAAACAACCAACCAAACAAAAAAAAAAACCCAAAACCACCACCAAAAAACCTCAACCAAGATCTAAAGAACTATAGCTGTTAATTTTGGGACAGAAATTAATAAAAGGTATTGTGAGGACAACTTCCAGAATAACAAAAACACTTTGCAAACTTTGGTTTGATAGCAGAAACTCCAATAAGCTTGGGGACAAATTCAAAGTCCTGTGAGGAAACTTTCAAAGGTGCACTTTGCCTGAGCAACTCCTTAGAGCAAAACATCTTGATGACCAAGAATTCAGAGTATCTCCAAGCGGCCTGGATCCCTGCTCATGACAAAACCAAAAACCTGATGCAGTAGGACAGCTGAGCTGATCCATTTGACCACATGGGTGTAAAAATTACACACTGCTGAGACTGCTGTTGACTTGTTTGACACAAGGGACCTGGCACCAGGGGAAAGCCCCCACTCATTCACTTCCAGTTCAACTCAGTACATAACATTTGAATGGAAAATAACTCAGCCAACAACAGCAGCGTAATTACATCTAATTTTACAAACCTTATGCACAGAAACCTACAAGAATTTGGTTGCTATTTTCAAAAGCTCCTATCTTAGACCACCCAGCTCATACTATGATTTTCCTTTGCAAGCCATTTCCAATACTCTTTGGTATACAGTTGAAGAAGGTGCTCCTGGCAAAAATTTAAAATGTTAGTAATACTTCACAGCACAATGTACAGCCATTTGTTATACAACAGATGCAGTATTTCACTTGCAAAAGCACACTTGCTCACATGTTGATTTTTCAGTGGACTTAGACCTATACCATTTAATAGATCAATTACAAATACAATTTTAATTGAAATCTTTGATATACTACAGTATGTCACTGATAATCCCAGCTTCCTCAAAAATGTAAAAAAATAATACAGCTCCACATAGAAAACACAGAACATCTCTGGTGCTTTGAGTAAAGTTTTTTTCAGCATAGTACTAGAATATGTAACCTCTCCTTAAGAAAGGAAACAAAAAGCATCTTCATTAAATGTGTCTCTCACAAGTAAAGAATTACAATAGAAAAGTAGAGGGGTTTAAAAAATTTGTATTACTGTGGTATTCAGATTTTAACATCTAACATATGAAACAACCAGAAACACAGATAAATCTTTCTCCTCCAGAGAACCTAGGAGGGAAAAAAGAAAAATTTATTCTTCTTTGACAAGTTTTAAACAGCAAGTTGAGAAGATGAACAGTTAGTGATTTGTATCTAGAAAAATTCCATTCACATTTTAAACAAATAATTTAATCTATTCACATTCTTTCTTGGGAATAAAAAAACCCCTTGTGTTATGAAAACACACAGAACAAATGCAGGGAAAACAAGCCATGTAACTTTTTTTTTTTTTTTTTTTTAAATCTGACATGAGAAAAAAGAAAAAAAGAAGCTGAACAGATAGTATCATTCCTACAAGTCAGGAATACTCTGTAAACCCTATTCACCAAGGAAGAACACTGTTTCTACTATCTACTGTCATCCATGAGACAATGGAGAAAATTTAAGCTGATTTACTTGGTAGTTACACAATTTATATATTTATACTTTTATTAAAAAGTGCTTAGACAAAGAGATAGGTACTCTTCTTTGAAGAAATATGTGCTGATAAAATTTAAATAAATAAATAGGTACTTTGGCTAAGACTTTGCATACTCTTACTCACTGACTCCAAGCCAAATTAAAATCATTATAACTTCAAAAAGCCAGCTAATCACGCAGGAAAGGCAGAATCTGGTGTTTACCAGCCACACATTTTCTGATCAACTTGCATGCAATGCTTATCACTGCACAAGACGACCGAATTGAACCTAGATGCATTCCAAGGCAGTTGTACCAGATAGAAACTAGATAGAGAAAAGCCAGAGAAGCCTGTAGATGATGAAATCAGATCGGTGGGGTGATTATGGAGGACACACATGGGAGCACAGGACTCTGAATCAGACTGGGATTTCATTGCAGACTTTGACGCAGATATTAAGAGAGGGGGATTTTGGACAAATCATTTGACTTTTTAGCTTGTCAGTCTGACTCTTTGTATAATACACCAAATAAAGACTCATAATCATAAACAAACACAAAAAAAGCTATATAAACTCAAAGTAGTCATATGTAAACCAGGGCCAGATTCTCCACTGTCTTGCACCACAAGCTTCTTTTATATCACCTGCACTGTTCTTGCCTTTGTAGTCACATTTGTATGACTACAACAGGATTTTTTCAAGTGGAAGAGTAACTCCAACAGTCTAAAACTTACAAAATTGGCCTTTGGTGATCACACAAAAGAAATCATACAGAAAAATTCTTAATCAACGACTTTGCTTACATCCTTGTGTAAGGTGAAACTGCTCTTACTCAAGCAGCACTATTCAGACATCATTAAATTCAAACAGGGCTCAAATGCTATATTATTCTTAAGTAAAGTCCTCTCATGCCACCTAATTCCACTCCATCTAATGTTTCATTCTGGTTGAATAGTTGGGTGCAGTGATTGCTCATCCCAGTTGTGATCTTTTCAGAGGGTAAGTGCTACATTGTGTAGAAGGCAACAAAATCTTGAACAGCACTTTGACATAGAGGCACAGAATAACACAGCACGAGTGATATTAAAAACATGGTAGGGAAAGACAGAGGAACAGAAAAGAAGTAGTTGAATTTGACTGACCTGCAAAAGCAAACATGAAAATGGACCATTAGCCATTTAAAAGTGTTATTTTAACTCTAGCTAGCACAGGACTATTCACCTATGCCACAAAAACATTGCTGAACTGAATTTGCATAAGATTTGTCAACTACAAAATAACTGTCCATTTTGCCTCATCTGTGGCCTACAATGTTATCTACCTCTACTTTGTGTAGGTCCACCCCCAAAATCCACAAACTTTGCAGTATTTCCATTCCACACCCTCAGTTTCATCTATTAACCATGACAAAAAAGCAGGGGAGGGAGGACAAAAAAAAAAGAATAACATGAAATGGTGAAAAATAAATCAAGAAGCCCATTTCACAAATAAAAAAGGAGAAATGAGACAATGAATAACAAGGATACTACATCAAGATAGTCTGGTTTCCAGCAGAGACCTAGGCAGCAGAAACAGGACAGCACTTCATGGATTAGTAACTGGTTGGACAATAGAGTCCAGAGAGTGGTGGTCAATGGTGCCAAGTCCAGCTGGAGAGCTGTAA
>JANIJG010000876.1:0-12390 GCA_024611175.1 Megaceryle torquata | reverse complement strand
TAGGGTTTCCTTTTGCTATAAAACTTGCATATAGTAGTGAACTCAAATGCCTGAATCATCTTTCAATAGTTTTGGCTGGAGTGGGGAAAATAGAGTTGATTGTACAGGAGTTTTAATTTTGTGAGTCAGGTCTTTAGTAGTGTCCAATAGTGACACTTGAGAGCTGGCTGCCATAGCTATCAGACTTAACCTGTATTTCATTCTGCCTTGCAGTAGCGGAATGCAATCCCTTCTGGAAATAAATGCTGGGGCAATGTCCTGGAATAATTTGCTCAAGTCTTACGAGAGGTCTTACAAAGTATACTCATTGTTACCAGTGCCTTGTTAGTGTCCCATCTGTTTGTAAGCTTACCTTCCACCTTTTCTTTTTCTGGCTTACCAAGTTCTTTGTGTGGATACAACTGCAAATGATCAGCAGTGTTGCAGGGTACAGTAACTGTTATTAAGTAGAAGTGTTTGCAGCAGTTTTGACAGTGAGGCTAAGAACACCAGGTTCAAAGGATGTTAGGGAAGATGGGAAGCTCACAGCAGCTCATTTGATTTCTGTATAAATTCAAAGTGTGGTCATGGCACATCTTGCTCAGCAAGAACACCAAAAAAGGAAGAGAAAAAAGATATTTTCATCTACAGCTGGATACTGTTAGCAGTACTTTTTCTAAAGAATGTAGGAATTCCCAGAATGCCTTTTAAATTGGAAAGCAGAGACACACAGCCTACAAGTCTGACAGGAGCTAGCTTCCTTTTATTCAGTTGTGGTTGTAGAGTGCGAGATTCTTTTCAATAATAAGATTTTTTAGCAGTATCTCCCATATTGTTCAGGCAGTTTAGCTTTAATTTTAAATTATTCAGAAAACTGTTACTTTAAAATTTACTTGTAAACTTTGTAAAGAGTTAAAGAAACAAATAAATGAAAAGCTGTACTAATGAAAGGATGCACATGACAACCAGCGGACAATGAGAGCCATATAAATCAGTAATGGCTTGAACTGGTGACTACTGAAAATGAGAGATCTCATGTACTCTTCTGCTCACATCCAGTACCTAGTGCTTTTGTGACATCTCTGTGAACTGAAAATCTCCTTCCATGTACTGGTTCAATCTCCTAATTTATTAGAGTTCTTTTTTTTTTTTTTATATCACTTTATTAATAAGCTAATTCTTCTCAGATGGGGGGTGGTCTAGTAAGCTCCAGAGCTACTGCAAGGTAAGTAATGGAAGCAAGTGTGTGGGGTTGTGTGTGTGTGGGAGCATGTAAAAGAAATGTGATCTCATCTCAGTAGGAGCAAGCTGTTGGATTGGCCTATGCAGTGCTAGGAGAAATAGCCTGTATCCCACAGAAATGCCATCCACTGCCCACCACATTTAGGAGCTGGTAGCAAAAGATGACAATGTACACTGAAAATGCTCAGCTTCTGTTTGGCTATGCTTCTGCAATACATCAAATGTCACATTTCATTATCAAGCTACATTTTTTGAAAACACAGTATCTAGGTGTAGCCCTACATGGGGACTTGCATGCGTGTTTTAGTAATCTGAACTGTTTGATTCTAATCAGGATGCTTCACCAGTGCAACACATAAGTTAGGCACACAGTTCCGTCCTCACCTTCTTTCCCCAAGTTCTTCATACTGTTAGTTTTTGGCTGAAAGAGTACTTCAGGATGTTTACTGCAATACCACATACCATTTCCTTCATCTGTCAACCCTACTTGCATTGTTTATTTCGTCGCTAACCGTTTCCCCCTTTTTTTTTTTTTTTGGTTTATACTAAAATATCCTATCAAGTGCATTTGAGCATTCACTCTTCTGTACAGGCTGCAGCTGTGTGAAGTAATTTATTTCTAGCATTTGTAAAGATTTTATTGCTGTGTAAAGTGGTGGGTAATGTTTTGCTTTTTATTTTCTTTTTAATATCAGTGAAGCAATTTAATTGCAGGGATGTCTGTGGAAGAACAATTTGTCTCAATTCCTTTGACTTTTAGATGTTAAGAGCCATTCTTTATTTCAGGCATAGTGATTAAACCAAAGGAAAGCGATTGCACAGAACACATCAGAAATTGAAAAATGTGGATTAGCTGGCGCCACAGCTCACAAAAGAATTAACAGACAACATTGCGTGACCCAAAGCATTTCACCATCTGTACTTTGCAACACATGGAAGAGCACACTGAAGTGATGAAAGGGACAGAAAGAAAAAAGAATAAAAGGCTTGTTAGCTGGGGATCAGGTGGAAAAGAATATTGCTTGTAGCAATAGGCTCTGAGATCAAATAATGAATTTGCTTCTTTTAAAAATCAAATAAAATGAATGAGCACAGCAACACTAATTTAGCAGTGTGTGCTTTTAAAAACCTGCATAGCCAGCTGGCTTACTCATTTTAACCAAAGTTTTAATTTAAGATTCTGGTCCTATAATTGATTTGATGATGTCCTAATATTTTGAAATGGTTAAAATAATTAGAAGCTGTGCCAGCTGTGCAAGCCCAAATAAAATGGGTTTGTTCCAAACCTAAAAAAAATAGGTATCTGCATTCTTTGTTCTTACTTGAATATTCATCTTCACCTTGTCATTATCCTGGGATTATTTTGCATGCATATAAAATTCCTATAAAACATGAAAAAAAAAAATTCAGTGAAGTTACACGGGTGCTGCCAAGAAAAATAGGCCTAGAACTTTCTCTTCTCAAAAATATCTTCTCAGAAAGTAATTCCAGAAATAATCTAACATTTTCTCAGGCTTTTTACTTATATTGACGAAAGAGGGACTATAGTCTGCTTTGAATACATCTCACTTATCAACAAATGGGAATTTAGAGCTAAACTGGTACTCTGCCATATTTGCACATTTGTATGAAAAGGAGAAAAACACATGAGAATTAAGGTGATGAAAGACTTTCATTTTTGTGGAACTTCTGACCCTTTCTTGTCTTTCCTTGGATAGCTTCTGGATTGGAGCCATCACCGATGTCATTCAAGATACAAACCTTGGATTCTATGACTACTGTCTCTCAAAGTGTCATCATTAACCTGGACAGATGTTTCTAAGCCCATTTATGTCTTAAAAAAGCAAGGCAGAAAAAGAAAAATCAAGAACTTGCTCTTCAGAAATAGTGCATGTTGATATATGTCATGTCAAGATCCAGCAGGTAAGTATATGTATTTCACCATTCAACAGTGTAGGGAAAACAATCACCACCAAAAACCCTGAACCTCTGCCTGTTGTCCCAACTTACTGTCACTACAGAAACCTGCCCTACTGCAGTATTAAGCTCACACATGAGGATTCATAACCTCTTATCAGAACTGGGAGTTCACATGGGAAGGAAGAATAGTGTGATTGAAAATAAGATCTGGAATGGGTATACAGAAATGGAAAAATAAAAAACAATCAACATAAGAAGCAGATTTTTTAAAATGCTGTGAGAACAGAAAAAACAGAAAAAAAACATTTTCAGAAGTGTTCACATACTTTTTTAAAAACAATATTAACAGTGTATGCTCCTACTAGATGTTTCCCTTCGTAACTTGTAAATCAGATATATCAGCCTGCAGCTAGTATTTATTTCATGATGGATTTTAGTGAATGCCATTTAGCAAAGTCATTTTGTGCATTTTTAATAAAGTCAAAATGTACAAAGACAGGAATAATACTCTGCATGTCAGAAACCTTACTGGTCTAGTTCTTGTTTAATTCCAGTACAACAAGTGCAATTCTTTGTTATTTTACAGATTGAAAAAAACATCATAAAATCCAAAACAGCTGTCAGGTGAAGTCAGTAAGAATATTTTATTATTTCCTCAGGTACTCTGATGTTTTAAGTATTATAATAGCACTACTAATGGGATAGATAGCCAAGTTTAAGGACAGCAATGGCTATATGAAATCATGTGTGAGATCTACCAGTCTTCATGAGTTGCTTCGTTGCTATGTTCAAAGATCTTTAAGGGCTCTGAATTAGTGTGGCTTCTTAGAACTGTGACAGAATCAATGCTCTGAATTTCATTAAAATAAAATAAAGAAAAAAAACCCTTGTAATGAATTGTGTAGTCTTCTAAACTGAAAGCAATGAAATTATGGAGTATAACATGAAAATAAATTCAAGTTTTATTTCATTATTTAATTACATTACATTAACTCTCAAAATGATAAATTTTTAAAACTTCAAATGTAAGAAGTTTTATCCATTTCACATTCATTTTGACTACTTACAAATCACAACTTATTTACTAAAGGATTCTGCATATGTAAGCTCAAGTTATCCATAAGTTTTACTGTGGAAACCAAATTATTTGATGTGAAACAAGAGCTCAAAGGCAAAAAAAAAGAGATTTCCAGCTTTGTATTCCTTTCTTCTACAAATGCTCACAATGAGACATCTCCCTATAAGATACCATAATTTAGAATATGAGTGAACAATTAGAAGTGTGGCAACTGCTGGTTAGTAAAAATTGCATTTATTTTCTCAAGATTTTTAAACTGAGAGCAAATTCTAGAATATGGTATTCTGAGACAATGCTTTGGGCTGTACAGACATGGTTAATGTTTTCCTTTATACTTGTTCTGTGAGGTGAGCTGAAGGTAAAGTTTTTTTCAGATGCTTCCCATATTATCAATAAAGGGGTTTTAAAGACAAAAGATGATAGAATAAACAATGTAGGTGAAGGGAGCAATGCTTTTTATTTTTAGAAAACAAACAAACCTTTCTGTACTTCCACTTATGATAGTGGGAACACTAGACTTTCTTTCAGGCTGTCTTTTCTTGTCAGTCCCCTTGTGGCAAAGTCCAGTTTGATGACTGTTCCCTGCATTAGGTCAACAGACTTCTTCTTCTGATTGCCGAAAGTTGCCAAAGTGTTAGTTTCTGTGCTGCCTTTAGAAAAAGTACAGTAGTTCATCCAAACCAATTTATCTTCGTGGTTTCAAATCACTTAATCACACAGGCGAAACTGGACTTTCGTCTCTTTCATTGGTATCCTGCAGTCAGTACCTGCCCAGTTAAAGTCTAGTGTTTCCTTGTGGCTCCTCTGTTACCTTTCTTGGGCAGGGAAACACTTTTCAAGACAACAGTGAAAAAATCTCTTTCCTTCACCTACTCAGATAAAAACTATAGTTAAAAAGGGCTTTATAAGGGAACCTAATTAGTTTTTCTCTGTTGTTTGCAGGCTCATGTTTGTCAGAGTCTGTGTGGATCCAGTGGACAGTTTACGGAGGTTAAATTTAAGGTTTAAATGTAAGCAGTTAGATTACTACTAGTAGACTACTACTACTGTCTTTCTGTTACTGCAGTCTAAGCAGATTAGCCATGCTATGTGTGGAATAGATGTTAACTGCATGGGAACAAGACAAACAGAAGATAAAGACTGCCACCTACTGTGTCCTGAAATAAGACACAATTTCTGCATACAGCAAAGAAAGGTGCTGGCAGTCCAGTGAGGGAACAAAATAAGCAATGCACAAAGCAGAACTCTCTCTTCTAGGGGCTGGTTAACGCACTAGAGTTCTGTTCTGGCTGTCCTGCATTCACTGCTCTAGCCATCTCTGTCACGTTCCCAATAAAAAGATTTTAGCTCCCCTAACATAGGAGTTTTTAACTTCACTGACACAGAGGGGAGACAGGGTGACCCGATGACATATTGTTGATTTGTCATCCCTTTCACGCTTTAGGATAGTCAAGATTCTTGACCATCTGTCCAGTACTAGTGGAAAACAGCATTACATTTTTCATAAAATTGTGAGCAAGAACATGAGCAAAGACAAATCCAGTGTCACCAAATAATGTAGTATTATGTAACATTTGCTCTTTGATAGTAATGGATCTTTGACTTCTCTGCAACTGAGATGAAGTGGCTGGGAGATCAGAACTTGGGCCTCTGAGTCTTAATGCTTGCACTACACTGTTCCACTACTATGCCCTGCACAGCTTGCTAATATGGCATAGCCTCCCTATTTTATCCTGACAATTTTTGAGGAGAAAAAAAAAAAAAAATCTTTTGCCAAAAGAAACACTGTCTGGATAGGTAAACTTTTTAATGAAAGTGATCAATATTAAATATAATAAAGTTTCCTCTATGTTTAATATAAAATGTCGGAAATAAATATAATAAAAATAAATATTTTATGTGAATTCTCAAATTAGAAATTGTATATATGATTATGTAGTCCGGCCTTCATAACTGAATTTCTACATCAAGCCAATAACTTCTGTCAGTGTCAGAGTACTCAAAGAAAGGAGTCTACCTACTGACTCTATCTGTGCTAGATTGTATGATCCTGCTCTGGCAGGAGGGTTGGACTTGAAGATCTCCAAGGTCCCTTCCAGCCCCTGACATCCTGTGATACCATGATATCCATAGGTAAACAAACTTCCTATTTGTACTGTTAAAGTTTTTACTGTACCTCAATCCCAGTTTAAATATGCCTAAGTTCACGTCACTAAAAAGTTTAACAGCTACAAAGTTCCATAAGTGAAAGAATAAACTCACATATGCAAAATAATGAAGACAAAGATGTAAAACTGTCAAAAGGTGCACAGTTCCAAAAAAAGTTATGTTTCCTTTGTAGTCTGTACAACATGTATTATGTAACATTGCTAAATTGCACACTATTAATTAAACATACAGGCTACAGAAAGCTTTGTTCAGGATTACATTTGAATGGCCAGTGCTAATTTATAACTCAATGAAGCATAATAGAAATTGCAGCAATCTTCACAGTCTGGACCATAATATCATGAACCATGACAAAATGTGTCTCATTGCCAACAGCTTCTCTTGTCTTGGGCTAGCAGTGCTTTGCTTCTGGTGTTTGCTGCCATCTCATGTGCTTTAAGCACTACTGCAGTTAAATTCTGTAAGATAACTTTTTCTGCCTCAGGAGTGGCCTTATCTTAAGATAGCTATGCTGAAAAGATTTCTTAATATTGTTGCTACATAATATGGAAGTAAGCTACATTCAAACTCAAAAATTATATGTTCTGTACCAATTTGGGTGAAATACCACGCTGTGTCCAGTTTTAGGCTTCCCAGCACACAAAAGACATTGACATATTTAAACAAGTCCAAAGGCCACAAGATTGCCAGGGGCTGGAGGATACGACTTATGAGGAGTGACTGAGGGAGCTGGGTTTCTTCAGCTTTATGAGGACAAGGCTTCAGGGTGATCTCATTGCTGTCCACCATTAACTAGTGGGAGGGCACAGAAAAGACAGAGCCTCCTTGGAAACACACAGTGATAGGACAAGACCAACATATAAACTGCAGTATAGGAAATTCAGATTCTATTAACTAAAAAAAGTTTATGCTGTAAGTGCTACAACAATGAAACAGGAGTGGCTTCTGACCTCTGACAAAAGGGTAAAGATAGTTAACATTATCACACAACAGAAAGGCCATTCTTTGGTCCGAAGCTTGTGCTGCCTGGATATTACATCAGTAACTTAAATGCGAGGGGACTTCTGGGCTACATCCTTTTTTTCTTAGTGGTTGTGGTCATGTGACTAGGGTTTTTGTTACTAGTCAGAACTAACCTAAAGGCAGAGACAAAAACATGAAAGGCAAGACTGAAATGCAGAAAAGTTTACTTAAACCTCTTTAAGAAAAGAAATCCTCATGCCTGTTGGAACATGTCAGCAAATTCACAGGTGCTTTGAGATGAACTCTCTAAAGAAGGCGATCAGTGACTATCATAAACACTGTGCCAGAGCAGTTTAATAAAGCTAAAATAGTGATCTATTGACCATGCATAGATAGCTACATAACTATTCTGAAGAAGGCCAGTGTCTGTATTTCCACCTAGCAAGACAGAAGTGTTAAGATACTGGCTTTGACAAATGATGTCAAGGCAGTTTTTCATAGCCACAGCATTATAAGGGTTAATGTTCTCAGACTATCCACCTACATTCTCAGTTCATTGCCTGGGAGGTGCTGAGCCAGTGGCATCGAGAGGTGTATGCTTTGGCAATACTCGTAACACACCCTATGCACTTAATGACCTCAGAGAGACTTGTAACCTGACAGAAAGGTAGATGAGGAAATATGGTGACTTAATACTATAAAGACTCACTGTGGTATTTTCTCTTCAACAAGTACTCAGAATGAATCTTTGAGATCATATCTAAAAACAAGCATAAGTCATCTTTTGCACTTTATAATTGAATCAATGAGCAGAGAACAAGCTGAATGTGAAATGGCATTCAATGGCACTGTTTTCCTGGAAGCATTAAATAAACATTTTCTTCACACCTCCAAAGGTTTAAGGAAGGTGGCCAACCACTCCTTCTGTTTCTCCTACTTATATTCAGTGAAACAAAATTTCTTTCCTTAGGCAGATGAGGATGACTCATTTTAGACGCTGCTGGACATAGAGATGCCCTATGGAGATATTTAAAGAAAACAGTTGCATGAGTTTTCTTGGGACAGAAGATACAGTATACACACTACTAATATAATTTAATGTGACATGAAAGTTTCTGAGCACAGCAAAGTTACAGTATTAGATACATGACTTAAAAAAGTCCTCTATTTTCAGTTTCCGTTAGCACTGCAAAAAGTCTTTGACACTTAAGTTCAAGTGTAATATAATAGTTCAAGTGTAACATTCTTCTAATATAATAGGTATGCTTGAAGAAGCACATATTAAAAGGACTTGTCCTTTAGTTATCTTTTGATCATTTTTCACTCCTTTCACAAATATAGCAATCAGAAGCTAAAATGAAAGATAAACAGAGATTACTGATTAATAATAAGAAAAATCAAAGCCTATCACATGGTTAAAAAAGACTGATTTTTTTTTTTTTTTAATCCGGGTAGTCAAAATTGGACTGTACCATGGCACTTTAGAAACGAAATGCATGACATAGGGCATTGCGGGTTTTAGTCAGTCACTAAAAGCAACATTAAAGTTTGGGAAACAACATTACTTTCATCTAGCAGTACTTACTGATACTGGACATGACGGTGTAAAAGATGTTAAACAACCTAGTCGACCTAGCGGCTTAGCTCTGATGGATCCTATTCCTATGGACTAGAAAGGTTTTGCCTGTTAAGGAACCTTGAGGTCAACAGACCTTAACTTTGGGCTTGTGTTTTTCTCACGTATTTCCCGGTAAGTGCCGCGGCCGGTGAAAGGCAGCGCCAGTTTTCCTAAGTTCAAGAGCACACACACCACTCAGGGGCAGCCAAATCACGCCCGGCCGGAGAGCCGCGGAGGAGGCACCTACTCTTGTCCTTTCCCCACTCCGCCCCCGCGCCAGCGGCCAGTTCCCCCACAGCTACCGCTCCCCCTCCCGCTCAAGAGGCGGGCAACCCGGGCAGAGCCCGCCGGGCAACGCTCTCTGCGCCGCAGCGGCGCCGCCTCAGACGCAGCGACCGTTACCGCCCCTAACCGCCGCGCGTGCCGCTAGCTCCCCTCACTGGCCGCCACCACCAGGGCCCGCGCTGCGCCAGGTGACCGCTTCCAGCGCCCAAGCGTCCCACGTGACTACCGCGTGACGCCCCATCGCTCACGAGGCCGCCACGCCTTGCAGTGCGGAGAAGGCGCTTCCCCTGGCCGCAGCCGCCTTCCGCCCGGAAGCACCCGCGCCGCCGCCCGCTCTTGGCACGTGATGTGTTACGTACTCCGTCCTCCCTGGCACACCCAAGCCCCCGCGCTTTTCTCCGGCGTGCGAGGGCCGCGCGCCTGCGCACAGGCAGAGTTGTCATCCACGCGGGGGTTGGGGCGTCCTGCGGGCGCCGGCAGAACCCCCGACGGGACGGACCACGGGAGGCCTCGGCAGAGTGGCCTTGATTTGACTTGACCTGACCTGACCTGTGCTCCCTCCGCGTCGCCTTCCTCTGGCTGTAGCTGCCCGCTTAACCCTCCCAGACAGGTGCGGAGCGAGCACCGCGCAGCGCGGCGGTTGGTTTGCGGGGAGGAGGTGTGGGGTGGCTCGGACGGAGCGTGTGGGGTGTGCGTGGGCGAGGGGGCGGGCAGAGGAAGGCCGGGACGAGTGGGTGGGTAACGGTGGTGAGACTGGACTCTGTGGTGCCGGGCCGGGTAGGGTCAGAGCGCGGGGCCGCAACCCAGACAGGCGGCGGGGCAGCGTCTCGTCGGCCTGACTCCGCCGGGGCAAGGCCGTAGGGGTCGGGTGCGAGGGGCGGAGCGGCCGCCGTGCAGCCTGGCAGGCCCCTGCTGTACTGTGGGAGGGCTCGACACCCCTCGCGGCTGGGACGGAGTCTGTCTGGTAGCTCCGTATTGCGAGTCAGAGGGTGGCGGCTGGGACTTAGCTGAGGAGCCGAAACCGGCAGGTGTCGGAAAAACACGGCTCGTGTTCCCGTTTATGGCCGTCGATTCTGGATGAGAGTGGAAGCTCTCCGAGAGATCAGGTCGTTTTCCCGCGTTGTCAGATTTGTTTTATGAAAGTGGTATTTTTGTCCTACTCCTCAAAAATGTAAGGTTAAAAAAAAAAAAATCCCCAATACATTTTGAAAGCTATTATAGTGTGCATAGAGGTTCAAAGAGAGCACGCCTTACTGTAATTCTTCTAGTACAAGGTATTTTAAAATTCCCTGAATGGTCACATGAGTGGTTCAAAAGATGATGCTCTGAAATGTTAACATGTTAATACATACCTTGTGAAAAAACTCCACAGTCCCTTGATAGCTTAATATTTCATAGCTCAAAATAAACAAGTGATGTATTGAGTTCTTTTCTTGATTTTTTTTTTCACTTAATTTTGTTGACTGACTTATAAAATATTTCCAGGAAATGCAGTATTTTATAATTGGAAGTTAGTAGTTGTTGTATAATCAAGTCACATAATGAAGGTGTTCACAAGAGTTTGCTACTCTGAAGTCCAGAGTGTGCTATAAACTCTTATCGTAGTTTTGATATGTAAAAAGGGGTATTTCAGGTTTCTTAGATGGCATGATTCATTCTGTTGTAGCCTTGTCTTTTGTTCCATTTATTTCACTTGTTAAAAGTTGTGGAGTTACACATAGCACGTAGGTTGTTAACTTTGTGTGAATAGTCCTACTGCTGAGTTATGCAAGCGCTCATTTTTATCCTTTTGTTTATGTCTAACATTTGCATGATGGTAGAATTAAGACAATATAGTCTAAAAACTGAGGACAATATATGACAGCAGCAGATCAGAAAAATTGTCAGGATTTTTAGTTTAAGGTGTTAAAATTGCAAGAGTTAAAATTCAAAACTCATGCTCTTAAGAAGACTGAATACTGAAAAAGTTTTGGTGTCTAATCAGTTTCACTTTCTGATTCTCAGACATGACAGGATTATTCATTGGCTGTTGCAGATATTACAGAGGAGTTTCACAGACCAAATATGCTCCTATTCCTTTGTGACATTTATGCCTACAAAATGTTGAATCACTTGATTGAGGCTGTTGTGATTTAGCTCAGTAAACCTATGATTTTTCTGCTGGATTTTGGCTAATAAAATGAAAATGTTAGTTTTTAGTAGGTAACTTGTATCTAAGAAGATCTAGGTAAGCACCCATATTTATAATAGATGGTGTATGACCAAGTACTGTGCTGGGTCAGGCTGTTAAATTTCTGAAGTTTCTTTGCTTAAAACAATTTATAAGTCTAAAGTAGCAAATTAACCTATTGCTTTTGAGATGGAAAAATATCTTCTAATAATAAACTGGTTTGGAAAAGAGTGCCATTTTAATTTAAAATTAAAATTGGAGAAATGTGTGGAAGTCTGTAAACTGTGCTATGAGTAGAGACATGGCTAAGTTTTTGGAATCCAACTCTGCATGGTTGGGTTTGATTTCAGTCGGAAGCATTCAGAGTATTTGACTTGAACAAATGATGACAAGTATTTCAAAACGGAGATCAATAAAAATATCTAGAATTTAGAAAAAATAAGGTAATGATAGAATAAAAAACCTTTTTTTTTTACCTGATTTGTCTCCCTTACAGTTGTAGATGGCTTATTTTTGAATTGTTGAAACTTTTAAGCTTACACTGTTCCTTTGTTGTCCATGTGCAATATCTTCTGGATTTGAGATACAAATATTTGCAGTTCCTTCTGTACAAATCTTAGCTACATAGTTTACATATTCATTACTTTTTACATCACAAAGTGATAGGACATACTAGAGCTGCAAGTTCAGCAGAGGCGTGATGTTGATTCTTTCTTCTTGCTCCTCTGTTACAGTATAGTGGATTAGAGCCATGTGGTTCCCAGGTATCAGTCTGAGAGTTCATTTTAAGTAGTCTGTCTCTGGTATTAAATGGTATGCCATTTCAGCGGCCTGTGATCAGTTTGGAGTGAGAAGGCTTTTGGTCATGCAAGCTGAGCAAATGATGGGTTCTCCACTGTTGGAAATTAAAGAATAAAAACAGCTGCCTGTCGGAGTTTATTGCCATTGACTTCTTTGCTTTTTTCC
>JANIJG010000875.1:0-25407 GCA_024611175.1 Megaceryle torquata | reverse complement strand
AGCTGGGGGGTTTCAGAAAAGATTGGAGCAGTTTTAATGACAGCAGAAGCCATATGAGATTTCAGTGAAAACTTTAAACTGAGACAGTCATGGATTTCTTTGCACTTTCCATGTGCCAAAAAATGAAACAAGGGAAGAACTGAAAATAGAATATAAGCGACTAATTAGCAATTAATTAGTTCATGTGCCAACAAAGCTATAAAACATAAAGCACGATAAAAGTGCTAGATATTGCTATTAACTAATGATGAGAAATGTTAGGTTTTAGGGACGTCTCCTTTTGTATGAATTATTTTAGATATCCAAGACATTAAAATAAGCTGTGAACATGATTGCATCTCCCATCACATACAATAAGAAATCATAAAAATATTCTTTTTTTTTTCTTTTTTTTTTCTTTTAAGCAAAAATTTATTTACCATGGTTCTAGCTGCTGATTAAAAATTGCCCAATGTACTTAGATCACAGTTTGGTTTGGTTTTTGTTGGTTTGGTTTTTGTTTGGTTGTTGGTTTGGGTTTTTTTTTTAGTTTAACAGATCAGCTAGAAGATATTTTTTTACAGCTGTTGTTAATTTCCACCGTTGTTTCTTACCGCACTGAAATCCAGTAAATCACTCAGTTCTTTGTCCGTCCCTAAGGCAGCCATTCGCTGTTGGTGATGCATTTTAGCAAAATCACACAAACCTAGAAACATGGAAATAACCGCAATCAGAAACCCAGTCCCGAGCCTTGCAGGAAACACAATCGGATTTTTCAGGGGGGTGGGGGTCGGGGGGTGGGTAGTTGAGAAGAAGGGAGGGAAAAAAGATGGAGGGGCAGCAAAAACAACAACAAAAAAGCGATATTGTATTTCCAAAGAGACGATCGAAACCCGGTAACATCCACTCTAAACCCAAATCCGGAGGAGAAAAAAAAAGAAAAAGCCTCGCTCCCGGAGCATCATTTATGCAACAGGAGGTTCAGCGAGGAATGAATGAGGATCCCAGAGAAGAAACTACAGCCATCCGCTCCCAACTTTTTCCCTTCTCCTTCTTCCACGCAAAGTAGCGTTTCGAGGCAGAAACGGCAAATAACGATAACAGCAAGGGAAAAAAAAAAATTAAAAAAAAAAAAAAAGAGAGAGAGAGATGCAAAGTCGGAGGCTACGGCGGCGCCGGTGCGGAGGGACGCGGGCGGGGGCGGCGGGGCCGGGAGGGAAGCGGAGAGAGCAGCCTTTGACAATTCGCCCCAATTTCTAATTTGCGGAGAGGATTGGGGGGGTGAATAACAACAGCCCGGGAGCGGCTCGGGCCTGTGCGGACTCCGAGCGCCCGGGGGTGGGGAGGAGAGGAGAGGAAAGGAAGGGAAGGGAAAGGAAAGGAAAGGAAAGGCAGGAAGGAAGGAAGGGAGGAAGGAAGGGAGCGCCGAGCCGAGCCCGGCGCAGCAGCCGCCTCGCCGCAGCCCCGCTACCCACCGCCGCGCTCCCGCCGCCGGCCCCGCGCCCTGCCCCGGCCGGGCCTGCCCTGCCCTGCCCGCCGAGCCGAGCCGAGCCGAGCGGGGGGGGGGGGAGCGGGGCCGCGCCGCCTCCGTACCCGCAGATCATGGAGCTGCAGCTCCCGGCCAGGCGCCGAGTCCCGCCCGCGCCGCACTTTTGCAGGGATTATACTTTAAATTTCCCCAGCTCTCGCACATACCCATGGCAAAGCGAGTTTATACGAGGCTGCCCATACACGTGATGCGGGGACTTTGCCAAGAGGAACATTATTATTCCCCCCCCCCCCGCCTTGTATTATCCAGTCCATTTTTTAATTTTTTTTTTTTTTTAATTCTGCTTTGTTTTGGTTTGTTTGTGATCGCCCCCCGCCCCTCCTCTCCCCGTGCCTACAGCTAAATTTCAACCCCGAGGTTTTCGATTTACCGAGAGCATTGCTGCAAACTTTGCAAAATCAGCCCTTTGATTCGCTTTACGCTCAAGTTTCTGGGGACGATGCCAGCGGCCCCCTCCCCCCCCTCAAGCATGTTATACTTTTATTTTACGTTTTGCTATTGCAGGCCCGACACACTCCACAAAAAAACTTCATTTTTTCGGTGGGAAATAAAGCACCGAGTGATCACGCTCCGCGTTTGCACCTTAGTGTGGATCTCACACGTGTAATTACACCGTGTATAGATAATGTATATTTATACACGCGAGCAATTCTGCGTGTGCACACACGCGGTGTACTTGCCATTTGCATTTACACATCGAATAACTTGCACTGCTTTTTAAATAACACATTGGGATCGACAATTCAAAAATAAAAAATAATTAAAAGTAAGGAAAAAAAAGAAAAAACAAAAGAAAAAAAAAAAACACAGACAAGTTACTCTAACAGCAAATTGTAACTTTACCTTAAATGGCCACAAATATGTTCACAATATTCCAAGGGGAGAAAAAAAAAGGAACAAAAATAGAAAATAAAAATAATAAAAAAAAGAGAGGAATCTTCTGCCAAAGTGCTTTATTATCTCACACGTGTGTGACCCTCCAAAACCACGAAAAAGTACTGTAAGTGTCAGTCCTGCTCCGGGGTACTCCACAGCTTTACAGGCACCCTACACCTGGCTTTGTTGGGATTTGGGGTTCCCGACCGCCACCAGCTCCCCCACCCAGCCAGCCGAGCCAGCCAGCTAAAAAAAAAAAAAAAAAAAAAAAAAAAAGAAAAAAAAAAAAAAGAAAAAAAAAAAAAAAAAAAAAAAAGAAAAGAAAAAAAAAAAAAAAAAAAAAGGAAAAAAAAAAAGGTCCGACAACTTTTGCCTCTATTGTTTTTACAAACACATGGTGACTGACACGGGGCGAGCGCCGTGGCGGCTCCGGGACTTTCCCCTCTGTCCTTCCTTTAAAAAAAAAAAAAAAAAAAAAAAAAAAAACAACAAAAAAAAAAAACCAGGCAAAACCCCCCGAGCGGGCGCGGAGCCGCCCGGCCCAAACTTGTTCCAAGTTTACAGCGCTCTCCTCCTCCTCCTCCTCACCACCACGGCCTCCCCCGCGGAGACGCGGATAATAGCATCTTTCCCTGGAAGACACATCGCCAGCCGCTCACATCCGGGCAATGCCCGCCGCCTTATAAGCAGCGCCGCCGCCGCCGCCGCCGCGCCGCCGCCGCTCGCAGACAATGACGACGGAGGGAGGGAGGCGGGCGGGACGGACGGCGCGGCGCGGCGCGGCACGGCACGGCACGGCACGGCGCCACCAAGATGGAGGCATCCGCCGAGCCTTCCGCGCCCGCGGAACCCTGCGGGGAGGAGTGGGGGGGACTGGCGGGCACCCCTCCGCCCGGCCGCGGGGGGCGTGAGACCCCCGCGATGCCCCCCCTCCCGTCTTCCCGGCTCCTGCCACCTCCTGCGCGGGTTTGCAGGCTGCTGCTGAGCTCCGCTGTTGCTCGGCCGTGTTTGTTTGCGCTGTTTTTTATGGGGTTTTTAATAAGTATAATGGGAGCGGAGTGCACGATTCTGGTGGCTCCTGAAAATTAAAACGCAGAAGGGAAAGGGAGCAAAGGGGGGGGGACACAGAACAACAGGGAAGGAAGCAAAGCAAAGGCCGTGCAGGGGGGGACCTGCCGCAGGGGCTGGAGGGGTCAGGGGAAGTAACAAGCGGGGTGCTGCCCAGGGCAGGAGAGTCGTGGGCTCCATCTCCTTCCCTCCACAGCTCCCTGGCGGGTGCTGAGAGGCACCTCGACTAACAAGGGGCTTCTTGCGCCCGCATTACTGCGCTGGGCCTGGAGAGTCAGCTGGAAAGCTAAAAGGGGTAGTAGAAAAGCAAAGGTGCCACAAATGTGAACTTTCTGGAACCAAAGAGTAGGAAGGCAGCCACGTGGTGCTGTGGGACTGGAGACGGTATCCTGGGGAGGGCCACCCGGGGTGGGCACCACGGTACCATGTTGGTGCATGGTGAGGGCTGCTGTGCCTGGGCCCTGTGCGGGGCACACCAGCCACGTGAACACCCCCCCCCATAAAACTTTTAGCTTTCTAGATCTTGGTTCTCATTTTCACTGGTCTGTATCTTCCCCTGGTCCTCTCCTGGACTGGGAAGTGTCCTCCTTCCCACAGTGCACCACACGCGCTGCGGTACACGCAGAGATGCTCTCGGATAAGGACACGTGGTCGTTTGTACCCCACAGGGAAATGGGGAGAGAAAAGCAGAGCTTCAAAGGGCCTTTGCCAAGGGCCCTGAGTGCAGACGGAGCATGTAACACAAAAACACCTCATCACTCTGAAAATGTCACCAGGTAGCATGGGTCCCCCCTTAGCAGTGCTCCCGAAGCTGGCTTCCCCCCGACCACTCGGTATCAATGTGGAGAGTCCCCCACGGTGATGTGAACAAGGTGGTCTTCCCGCCTGGCCTTAAAGACTCGTGAGAAATGGCTGCTGGGCAGAGGGTGCCCCTGCCAACCTGGAGGGAGGTTCTGCTGCGGCTGCTGAATGTTGGTGTGAGGAGGTCTAGACAAGGGTTGGACTCTGCAGCTGGAGGCTGCATTTATATTCCTGGAATCAGAGCATCTGGTACACCCCGCTCCAACAGACACCCCCAAAGCCACCAGCACCCCATTTTCTCACGGGAAGTGATGGTTCAGAGAAAGCACTCACCTGCTCAGCACAGCACATCCAGCTGAGTTGCCGGTGCTTGTGGAAGTCAAACAAGTAGCACTGTGGAAGTCCCCAAGTAGCATCAAGCTTGGTGCCTCCATCCACTCCATCGCATGTTGCATACAGGTCAAGGAGGCCCTGCTTTGTACTTTGTCCTTGAGCACAAGTGTCCATAATTTTGCCTGTGCCACAGGCTCCCACTGCCAAAAAGGCCCCGGATTTCTGCCACAGCCGTGACACTTGGAAGAAGGGACCTGTCCGCAGGCCCCGGCACACGGCGTTAGAGCGCAGAAGATGGGTGATGCTGTGTTGGATGTGTATTCCCAGAGCTGCAGTGGGCTCTGCAGGTGTAACTCCTGCAGGCAATACAGGCACCATTGACTTCAGGTGCCAGGAGAAGTCCAAGGCACAGATGATGTCAGCAGTCAGGATTTTGGCCTCAGAGGACTTTAAGGGCCAGTGTGCACAGTCAATATTACTTACTGGTTCTGGTCTATTGTCTTAGATGTATCTTCAACAACTTTCTTGATGGCCAGAGAACAGACTTCAGTGAGGTGCTGAGGCCAGAACTGTTCCTGAACAAAACCAGTGACAGCCGCTGGGATCTGGCCATGTGCTCCATCATGCTCCCTGCTGTAGATGTTTCTCTGAACGCCTTGTAGATGAAGAAGACTTGCAGGGAAGCAGCAAGAGCAGTGTGCTCCGTGAGGGGAGGCAGTCCGGGAGCTCTGGGAAGCCATAGGTGGGGCACAGACCCATGGCCCTGATGCTGGTGGTGTGGCACCATCCCATGGCCCTGATGCAGATGATGGCACCAAGTCCCACAGGCCTGATGCAGATGATGTGGCACAGTCCAGCCAGCACTGCTCTTCTTTATCTTTCCTCTCCCTCTCCCTCTCCTCATCCTCTTCCTCTCCTCTCCCTCTCCTCTCCTCTCCCGACACAAAGGTCAGTACCTCAGGCCTGCGGCCGCCCAGGAGCTCCCAAAGAGCCTAGAAACCGCGAGAGGCAGAGAACCCCCTGACCCCCCCCGGGCCCCCGGAAGGCCCGGGCCGGAATGGGTCCGGGGGCAGCCCCGGGGTCGGCTCGGGCGCCCGCCCCTCAGGGGGCGGCCCCTCAAGGGCTTGGCTCCGGTCCTGCCCGGCCCGCAGCCCGGCGTGGCCGTGCCCGGGACTTGCCCGGCTGCCGGGGCCGTGCGAGCCCCGCGGTGCCGTCCCTCGAAGGGACGCGGGTGGATCTCGGAGGGCGAGAGGCTGCAGAGCCCCCATGGCCTGGCTGATGGCGGCGCAAAGGTAGCCAGGACCCGGGCAGGGCGGGGGCGCGGAGCCGGGGCAGAGGGAAGAGGCTGGTGGCGAGGGCTCGGGGCCGGGTGTCAGGCTGGTGGGGCTCGTTGCTCTGCCATCTCCCTCTGTTATTGACGGCTTTTATCTCTGAGTTATTATTATTCCCTTGGCACCAACAGTGGTCTTAGTGCCATGCACGGTACAAAGAAAAGACAGGGCCGGTGCCAAATTGTTTATTGTTTAAAAAGCAGTTTGTTGTTTTTTGGGTTTTTTTTAAATTTCTCTTTTTTTTTCTTCAAAGTGAATCAATACAAAGAAAAACAGAGTAAAAAATAATAACAAAAACCCAACATTATGAGCCCCCAGAGGAGAGACGAGGCTTTATTTAATTATTTAACCCAGTAATGCATCCAGGATCTCCAGATACCGCCGAAGAAAGACATTAGTAGAACTTTGACTGGGAAAAGTAGGACCTTGCAAGTCCCAGTTTGGACAATGTTCATTTCCCGTGTGCCCAGAGAAAGAGGAGAGCTGGGACCACTGCTGGTGGGTCTTCAGACCCTCCCGCAGGATGGTTGCCCCTGAGAATCCAAAATCAAGGGCATACACAGGGCAGGGGGCTGTCCCAGCCCCGTTTCCTAATTTCTGAATGCTCCCTTGGTGTCATTTCTGCCCCTTGTCCTTCACTATTCCGGTGCAGCACATACCTTGGTTAAGCTTACTACATTTCCTGGCCTGCTGCTCCTCTTCGTCATCATTATACCAGGCGTGTCATTCCAGCGTTTCGGAAGAAAGAAATGGTTAATGTAATATTTAGGGATGTAAATTATACCTGATTTGTGCCTGGCCTGTTCGGATATCAACCGTGTTTTAGTTCTGGATTAATCAAGTCATAATTAAATCCATTTTTAATATTAGCAATAACCGAAGCATTGGCGGTATTAAAGTTATATAAAAATGCACTACTTTCAGGGAAAATAGAGGTAAATATAATTACACCAGTGAAATATTAATAAACCACAAAATACAGATTTATGGTGACACAAGTGAAGCTGGTTTCTGTAGCAAGGCCTTGACATTGTGGAGTACACAGGGTTGGTAGACTGAAAATCAACACAGAAGCTACAGTTAATAATGGGCTGTGGGGTTTTGTTTTTAAATGAACTGGGAAAAGGAATAACACCACCGCCGCACTGGCCACAGTATTATTTATTTTGCAATTTTAATCCACTGTATTTTATACCGTCCCCATATGTTCACTTTCCAGCGTGCCACGGAATTTTGTATGGACAATTGGCAAGTGCAGATGTTGCTGCAGACCGAGGGGGCTGCTGGCAGTTGGGCCTTTTACCACCTCAGAAGACACGTGAAGCGGCTTGGAGCCACGGCGATGGTAGCCAGAGTGCTCTGTTAATGTGGTGCTACCAGTACAGGCATTGGACAGAAATTCACTTCTTGAGGTTCCCGAATGTGTCTGTTGACTGTGTCCAAAGAAATTTTTTCATCCCGTCTGGAGACTTTAATATCTGGATAGCAAAGAACTGGACCGCATTGTGTTCGAGTTGGGGGCTGTGATTGTGCCCTTTTTCATTCCTATAAAAATGCATCAGAACGTGGCCGGACCATAAACCCATGGAAACACTGAGCGTGCGCATGTTTGGTGGATCCTCTTTATGGATTTGCAGATAAAATCCTTGGAAATTTGATCAGACTGCTTTGAAAACGAATCAATTCACGTTACGCAGCGCTGTGTTGCTCCGAGAACGGACACCGTGGAAGAACCTCTGTGGAAATGGCTAATCCTGGTGGCACGGCGCGTGCGGCCCACCCGCCTACGGGGCCGTTAACGAGTCCTAGGGCCGCGCACCAAACGACAGCAGCAAAACAAGCTGCTGCACGGCAGTTTACTCGGGGAAAAATGGCACGTGATGAAGTAAGGAAAGCCCGTGTCGACCCCGCGTGCTGAAGAAGCTGGCTGCAGGTACGGCGTTGGTGCTCTCCTCTCCAGCACCGTGAGCAGTGCCGCTGCCTGGGTCTCCGTGTTGACGTGGCTATGAGAGGCAGCTTGTCCCGGGGCTTTCCTGGCCATGTTCAGGTGCAGGGCTTAGGGGTCCCTCCGCCGAGACAGAGGATGTGCAACACCAACCAGGAGGATTCTTTCCCTCCCAGCAGGGCAGCGGCTGCCCAGGAGCAGGGCCGAAGGGTGCAGCCTCCGCCGCTCAGCAGGTTCCTCACGCGACGGCTCTGCAGATCAAAAGAGCCATGTTGGAGCCAGGACAATACTGAAGACAGAGGTCTTTTTGAGCTTCTCTTCTGGTGAGTCACATTTAAAAGAAGGAGGCTGAAAGCAAAACATTGCTGCTAATGCAATTGCTAATGCTAATGCTTTGGTGGGCGGTGCCGTTCTTTGCCTGGGTGTGCTTTAAGTAACCTGTGGTGAGAGGTAATTTTCAAAAACTGGCGCCGAATCAAGAACACGTCTGTGTCTTGCCAGGAGGTAACACCGTGTGGTTGTTCCCCCTCCCTGCTTTCACTTGCTTGCTGTTTAAGACTGAAAACGGGGAGAGAACTGTAGGCCACACACATCTATAAAATATTGCTCTCTGCTTTATTCGTAATGGTGTTTTAGACGCTGGGTATTAAGCCACCAGAATAGAAAAGCAAGTCAATAGTTTTCCCAAGGTCAGAAATACAAAGGTAAGACCTGAGGAGTTTCTTTAAAATAGTCTAATGCCAGGCTGCCCAGCCTGGGCTCGGGGAAGCAGCACCACATAAGAACTTGCTACTTGTGTGTGACTACACCCGTAGTCTGTGGAAGTGTCAACAAACTCACAGTAGTAAATTTAGGGACCCTTCAGTGAAATGAAGTCCAGATATTGCAGAGCTGTTCTGAGAAAAAAAAACCTTAGAAGTGTTTGCTCCAGCCAGAGATGGTAGTGGCGTGTATTTTTAGGCTACGTAACACTTGCCTGTGAGAAAGTTACTACTGGTCTTTTTTGGGAGAAAGTCTAACACCCTCAGTGTTTGAGACGTGTCAGGATTCAGGTTGGGTGAATTATAAACTGGTAAAAATGGGTATTTCTCTTCTTTCACTTCCAGCTGCTTAAGTACACAAGAATATTCTCTCTGCCTAGGGCCACTCTGCCCTCAGAGCCAAGAGACTGGGGCCTCGTTTCTGAGACAACGGGGAGCTGATGGAGTCTTGTGGAGAAGCAAGCTTGTCTCCTCAGCCCTGCCTCGGAGCGACCCCAGCCAAACCCTGATGGCATCCCATGAGGTAGGGACTTGCTCGACAGCAAACCAAGGGTGGGAATGAAGTAAAAAAGACTTAGAAAGCCTTCCAGAGCTACCCAACGGTACCAGTATGGAGGGTGGAACAAAGCTGAACTTAATCAGTTGGATAGAATGAATCCCCAGACTACTAACCTGTTTGCTTCTGTCCCCTAAAAAAAGAGAAGTGGAAAAATGAAGCACAAAAAATGCTCATGCTTTCCATGCAACCTCTAAGACATCCCTTTGTGCTTCCTGGTTATATTCGGCTTCAGTCAGGAAACAAGGCCAAAAACAAGGGGACAGAACCATGGTTGGAGTGCTTGACTTTGCAACATCAGTAGCTGGATTTATGGCTGAATTATATAGTTGAATAGATCTTTTTTTTCTGTAGTTTCTTTTATAATGATAGGCATTTTTAAAGTCTCTTTTGCTTCACAAGTCTGTTTGGGCTCATTCACATTTGCGGGGAATTGGTAGCACGTTGTATAAAGGGTGAATGTTTTTAGTAGTTAAATCCTGTAGTCTTTGGGTCAAAATTCTCATTAAAACTAAATTCACATTGCAAGAAACGGGAGGCTTAAGTAAGGGCTGAAATCTTTCACCGTGACAAAACTTCTGGGGACAAAGAAAGAGGAACCAAAGCATTGCCTAAGAAGAACCTCAAAACCCTTGCTGCGACCTTTAGTGGCAGGTGAACTGGAGGAAGGAATTTGGCCTTTATGGATCAAAATACTTTCACTGATGTCTTCGGGAGGGTTTGGAGTGTCCCGTCCCCTGTCCTGTTGTCCCAGCAGCTGCCCATTTCAAACATAAGTTGCTGTCAGCGGCAAAGGCTTGCCTAGAAGTGAGGGTACATCCTGAGGGATGTGTCCGAGTCCTGGGAGACATGTGGTTATATCATTGCAGATTTTTACCACTAGCTTTGATGGGATTAAATAGGTCTTAAGAGAACTAAAATCTTACCCAGGTCTCAGCTGAAGAGCCTGAGAGGCAGCGAGAAAAGCACGTGGTTCTTGGGAGAGCAAGGACGCGCCACTCGCATCACCTGTACCTCTGGCACTTCTTTGTGAGCTTTGTGACACTTCAGCCCTCTACAGCTGCCATTTCTTTGTCAGCTTTTCCCCTTGACGTTATTCTGCTCTTTCTTTTTTCTTCTTTTTTTCCCAGTTGAAAGATACTGTTTTTCCTTGTGTGTTTATCAAGGTGTTTCTTCAATAACAAAGAATAAAACATTTGTCAAGGTCTGGCCCTTACGTGTTTTAAGTGGAGGATTTTATACGTCTCCCTCGGGTCTAGCAGGGTGTGCAAGAGTCCAGTGCACTCTGACCAGAGGAGGTTGTACAAGTCCGTGCTGCATTGTCAGTAGGTTCAGAAAACGGTGTCGCTATAGAAGTTGGCAAGGACTGTCGAATTCTGTGCTCGTGTTTTCTGACACGGGAGATCTGCGCTGCAGTATGACCTCTGAGGACTGAGAAATGTGTGTGACCAGCACATAGTGCAAAGTGTGGCTATCAGGGACTGGCTGACATCAGTGGGGCTATCATAGGCATTCGTGTTTTCCTGAGAGGAAGCTATAGGTAGGGGGGGAAGTTATTCTAGAGTAGATTCCCTTTATCAACAAACTTTAGAGGCTAAATCTGTAAGTACCTATTGTGAAATTTATGGTAAGTAGTGTAGTTTAGTAAATGTATCTATTTAGTAAACATAGATGCAGTACAGTCTCATTTCCACAGAAAGAAAGGAACCAAGTTAATATAACTCATTTCAGAACATTTGAACTAATAGTTTTAATCTATTGCTTCAGAAATATTCGTTCTCAGATTTCCATGGAAAGATAATACAGGAGGGAGAAAAATATTCTTCTGTACTTCTGTGAATTCCTATTAAAATTTGGTTTACTTTCTTATTCCCCAGTGGAAGAGTATGTTTGCTTTCAATTAAACTGAAATGTCATCATTTTAGGTCATACTGCATAGTTCTAATGGGTATGCAATGCCTTGTTCCATCAGGGAGCAGTGGATTTGGGGAAAGGCCAATAGGTACAGGGGAGGTGCTGCCTTCCCGGTGCAAATCCGTGCATCCGTCTATTCCAGCAGCACACCGCAGGGCCGCTGGCTTTCCCCTTGCCTGCTTTCCTTTGGGATCGAAGGGCTCAGGGCTACCTCTGTGGGACCTTTCTGCTGGTGGGTTTGCTGCATCCTTCAGCCGCAGCCGCTCACGGCCCAGTTGGAGATGCTGTGGGCTGTAACCATCCTCTCTGTTCGTTGGCAGCCGTGGCAGTCAGGGATATTTTGTTCTTAATGAGACTGTACAGTGTGTTCTCTATGTGAGGGAAGTCCACATGAGTGGATTTTAACATACAAAAATATAACAGAAAGAAAGATACTCCATTCAAAGCATCATCATCCTCCATGCTATATTTAGATTTTTTTTTTTTTTCATGGTTTGTTTGGTTTGGGTTTTTTTCCATTTCAGTTTGTCCTGTGAAAGTGTCTTTTTGAGTCAAACTACAATGAAGTTGGTTCTGTCCGTTTACTTCAGACAAGTAAATGGGCATATGTAGGTAGTTATGGAAATATGTAAGTCGTGATGACAGCTTGGCCAAGAAGACCAAATGTGCAATAAAGCAATTTCTTATAAAGATTTCAGCGGGTATCTTTAATATTTTAGCATCTGGAAAAAATGATTTTCCCCTGGAAACATTTTTTAATTTTTTTTTTTTTTGTCATGGAATGATAGGGAAATGTTATTTGGAGGTGTACCATAGCTGATTAACTTCCTGAAAAGCCACTAAAACAAACATTATTGTTATTGTTTGTCTACCGTTTGTCATCTAATGTAACTAATCTAACTAATGTAAACCAAAATATTCTACTTATAATAATAGAGTGTGTGGCTTTCCTCACAAAGCCGACAAGGGAAGGCAGGAGACGTTTGGAATGGGACACGCCACCTAAAATGGCCATTTCTCACACATGAAAAACAGGGATGTGAAGTGTCCCAGCTTCGGGACAGATTCAGCGTGCTGAGGAGCGTTGGCACGGACGGTTTGCGCCTGCTGCCTCTTTGCAGGGCCGAGCCCTTTGGTAGCATCAAGGGACTCATTCCTCTTTAGATTCCAAATCAAATCACCGTAGCATATGCCTGAAACAAACGGTTCTTTTCTCCCTTTGGGTTTTGTTTCTGTTCTTTCTTCTCTTTTGGAATTTGTGAACAGATTCATAAACAGAACTGCTTGGATATCAGAATTACCAGCTCCGATACGACTCCATCGTCCTGCTGGCAGACAAATGTTAATTTCTAAGTAGAGGAAGAAGTTTTGAGCTCTCGGATAGCATCGTAATGTGACTTGTCATAAAGAGCTGTATTTGCAAAGGTTAACTTGGAACGTGTTTTGGGAAATATTTAGTGCCCTCATGTTTCTTATGGCAACATTTCAACAAATATTTCTGTTCTATTTTAATTTATTTCAAATATGGAAGATAAAACTTCTTGATCACCTCCTACTATGTCAGAAAACATACCATGTAATTTCTCCCATAAAATGTGAGAATCTTCTTAAAACTAGCTGGGGTTTTACTGCATTGCTCTCTTTGGAAATCTGCTTCAGAAACTCTCTCCTTTCATTGATAAAAAAAGAATCTTTTTGTGTGAACACAAGCACGAGACACGGGTTTTGTTATCAGGGTAAGTTAAGTAGTGCTTTCTCGCTTGTGTTTCCATCTTGAGTTTGTTTATGAATAACAAGACAGATCATGTGAGGATGAACACTGAGTTCCTTACATGATAGATTCTCCATTCTCTTCTGAGTAACCTTTCCCTGCCTCTTTTTCACCCTGAATCCATCTTTTCTGAACAGGTTGACTAGAATTACATAGAACGTTCCTGGTATGGCCCTCGTAGTATCTCGTACGATGCTGTGTTTTTAGCACAGAGCTAATATTTTTGGCTGTGCAAAGGCAGGGTAAAGCTTGTAAATTCTACAAGTTGTGTTGCTATTGTTTCAAACATCCTTCTGATGTAAATGATGACATCTGGATAGAGATGTAAGACCTGGAAGGTTTTTAGTTAATTCCAGCAGATACCTAGTCTGGCATTACGGTATTATGGTTATAATGGTATTAGGACTGCTTTCTAGGCTTGGGGAACTTGAATCTTACTGACCTGTAAGGCAGGAAGAAGTGTCATGGAAGGTTTCAGCATCTTGTGCTGGTAGTGGGAGTTCCTACAGTCATTTCCCAAGGGCTATGGGAAATGAAACATGAGCTTACTGCAGCATTTTAAACAGTTGCCGTCCTCCTCAATATCTACAGAATATCTGTCTCTGTCTTCCGAACAATTTCAGCCGAGAAAAAGAGGCGCGGGAAGGAGAGTTGTCATATGGAGCCTGGGCTGAGGCCATCAGCAGCTCTAAAGATACTGGGAGGTGCTGGTGTGCTGCAGCTAACGTCTCGGGAGGGGTGGGACACGTGTCGCGATTCACGCAGGAGCAAATCTGCTGAATCAATAATGGAAGACTGCTAAAGAAAATCTATCCGCTTGAAGATTTGATATTCTTTCTTCCTAGGATTTAGTAGAACAAGAATAACTTAGTTACTTGTTTTTGCTGAAATCAAACATGCTTGTTCTTCACTGGCAAAAATAGGAAACTTCTTTCCAAGTGCCACTCTCCACGAGAGAACACAAGCGTGCAGCTGCTGTATGACTAAGTGATTAGCAACCTTAGTGATGGCCAATTCATTGGAGGTGAGATGTTTACACTCAAGGCCAAGCATCATAAAAATAGCTGCTTAGCTTTTCCTTTTCTTCCTGGGAAGTAAACCACCACATAGTTTAGAGGAGGTCTGCAAGAGTTTTCCTGTCCAGTTTGGCCCAGCTGAAGTCAGGCTGTGACAACCGCAGTTGTCTTCTGTCTACTATTCCTCTTTTATACTCCAGTCTGCACGCTCAAAGGTTTTACGTGGAAAAATATTTTGAACTACCTAAGGCCAAGGGGAAAGTTCACAGCATTTTATAGAGCCTGCCTAAAAAGCTCCAAGATCGATGGCGTTCTCTTGGCTTGAATGTGACGTGGAGAGACCCTTACGGGGACTTTATGAGATTTAATAATCTATTCACCCGACTGGTATTATTTAACATATGGAGTGTTCTTTGAAGTCTCTACATTGATGGCAGAAAATTGTTATTATTCTAATATATTCTCCCAATATATTATATATATTAACAACACGTTGTTGTTATTATTATTATATATGATTTTTTTTTTATTGAGTCCAGATGCATAGAAGATGCTCAGAGATCCCTGGGTTTGGGTGCTGTGTGCTGACATACATCGCTTGTCCTTCTAATCTCATTAAAAGATGATGTAAAAAAGACATGGAAATAAGAACAGAAAAGGGATGAGGAAGAAAATAATGGGAGGAATACATGGTGGTTGGATTAGTTATTTTCACAATTAGCTACTTGAATTAGCTACTTGACAAGCAATAGAGAAGAAAGAATAAAGGGCTATCTCTGACAAGGACAGTTTTTAGTGAAGCTGCTACTGTAAGTGTATTATGATTTAAATATAAAGAGCTTCAGGTTTCAGTTAAATGGATTTTGATTCTGCTTATTTTTCTAATGCTAGATTTGCTTCATTTCCATATTAAGCTCCTTTTATTAAACCACGCAGTCTATGATAGAAATTTCAACCTTTGTTTCAAGTGCAGCAGAGTTTTCTGGGAACAGCCAGGGACATAACCTACCTTTAAACAACACCAAACGGTGTATTTGTGATTAATAGAGATTGGACATAACATTTATGTTTGATTTAAACCCTGTGAACTGGAGACACAGGTATATTATTTCTAGCTCTAGGAGACGGTCTGCTTTGGCGTCAGTCAGCTCCTCATTTTCCCGGTGTTTTCTCTGGCGTGGTGATCCGAGGTTTGCTTGTGTTGATTTATCTCTGTTTTGCTTGGTGGAGTGGCCTGTCATCAGGGGAAACCAAGGGAAGAGCCATGTGAAAACTGCCCAAAACATCTACTACCATTTGGGCAAAATGAAGTCGATTATTTGGGATGGATACGGTTCTACTATATTATAACTAATTTGCATGGCAAACTAGTTCCAGTGTTTTGCACGGAACCAGATTTTGTATTAAACTGAAGTTGGAAGTAGGCTTTTTAGAAATTAAAATGGAAATTAAAGATGGCTATAGAAAAAAATGAAGTAAGTTCTCATAGCATTGTAAGAGAAAGCCCATTGAAAGAAATCTTGTTTCAGAGATCAAAAAAGTAGAAAAATAGAAGCCCCGTTCAAACAGGTGGTTGTAAAGATTCTGCAGCCATGCAGAAAGTTGAACTTGCTCTCGCTGGTGTCAGCAGAACGGTGTCCCCTTGTCATGGAGGGCCACTCTCAGCTTGGGATTTCAGGAGAGACAGCTTGGGGAGATAGTTTGAAAACCTCTTGCAGCAAAGCACCGCATTCAGTCTCACGTTGACCCCTGTGGGATTTAGCCGGGTTTGTACCCTGTTTCCTGCCACGTACCGCTGATAATTTCTGCTCTCTGGGGAGCTGGAGAGCACGTGGCAGGGCCCAGCTGGGAAATGGGGGTGTCCGAATGCTGCCCGTTGGGAAGGTCAGCGCTTTGCGTCTACTCTCTGTGCGCTCGTTTGTGCGGTGGCTGAATAATCACAGAGGAAATAGGGAAGAGGAAATACATGTGTTGAAAGAGTATGCGCATCTTTCACATCGTGTGTTGAATATTCTCAAAAGCAATAGAGTATCTTCCAGTTCTCGATGTAAAACTGGAACGTTCATACGTGTGCTTGTAAACCAGTGATGCACATTACAAAAGTAGGAGCATTTTGTTCTGGTACAGTTAACTAAAAGCCTTCATGTAGACAATAAAATCCTCAAAGAGTCTTTCCATGGATGCCAAAACATTTGGGGAAGACCTGCGCAGAGTCCACGTCCCAGCTTTCAGGAAATACATTTAGGGCTCTTCTTGATTCTTAATTTAAGCAATGACATAAAGGAAGAGACAGTATCAAATTTGGCAGCAGATATCCAAATGACCAATGAGACAGTTCAAAGAAGAGCGAGCCAATCTGTTCAGCTGTCTCTGGCTACTTCTGGTTTGGCTTCTGGTAAGTCCACCATGTCACCCAAGGCATCTGGATTTAGTGAAGCAGGAGCAGCATGAACGTGCAACCATAGCTGACCAAACAACAGCAGCAAAGCCTATGGTAGCTGCGTATCTTACCAAGCCCACGACAAATCACAGGTCTAATCCTCTTGACTTTCCAGAACCCAGAGAAACCATCTGGCCAACATTCACACTTTTGGCTAATAAGTACCTTGGAATCTCTCCCACTGTTGTGTCATGTGGACGAACATGCAAGTCAGGAGGATTAGATTCTCACTCTGCAGCCTCACTCTGCAAACTCTTTTCTCTTTAAGTTTCACATCCCCTCAGGAGCTTATCGCTGTCAGTTTCAATGGGTGTCACCACCCCTTCTGACAAAACACCGACTTGCTGGGCCTTGCTGAGTTTTCTGTCTCACCCTTTGCAAACTGTCCACTGTCACTGCAAAAAACCACCCCCAATCCTCAAAGATCTGACCAGACAAGGTGGTAGTTTTACAGCCCCGAGTTCTAGGTGGACATCCTACCTCACTCCCTTTTCCGAACAGAATGTCTCCTCCACTCCTTCAAACAGTTGGCTTTTGCATTCAGTTTCTTTCTTTTATAGGCCTTCCTTTCAGGGTTTGCAGTTTGGAAAAGATCTATCTTCTCGTAGGAACACGTTCAGTATGAAACCAGATGCTTCCTTCCTTCCATCTATTTTCCACGCCCCAGGCTTTACTTCAGAGGGTTGCAATGAAACAAGCGCTCTCAGCAGATGTCTTTGGACCACTGCGGTGCTTTCCGTGGCAGGAGAGCAGCCTTTGCTGGAACAGAGCGCTGCGTTTCCTCATGCGCGGTCACAAGAAGACACTTACAATTATATGCTCAGAAGTAGGGACATGAGTAGTTTTATCTCTGTGGTTTTAAGCGCACACGTGTGTGCTTAACTCTAAGGGTATGTTTTTCAATCCCAGTTAAGCATGTGCTTCATGCTTAAACGGTATGTTGATTCAAGATGGGAACACACACGTGGTTAAAATTAAGCGTGTATTTAGTGCTCTTTTGGAGGCAAAGCCTAAATGGCTATTTTTAGGCTCTGCCTCAAGAACCATACCCTCTTCCTTTCCTATGACTTCAGGACTAAAAGACCCTCCTCTGACAAAATAGATTTTTCTTTATCTCCTTGTGGATTGCAGACTTGCTCTATTTGGTAGCAGTATCTTCAGCTGTGATCTAAAGGAAGAACCCCCGAGTCTCTAGAAAGTTCAGGCTGTTTTCACGAGGCAAGCAGACAACGAGCTCGCATGCCTTGACAGATGTGGAGCAAGAACCTCACTGCGTCCTGGTGGGCAGCCTACCCCAGACAATCTTACCTGAGCTAGCACTCGGTGTAGAAAATCTTCTTTTCTCGTACCCTACCCATCCCATTTTTTTTATCCCCCAGGTGTAAAAAGACAATAAACTGGCAGGTGCCAAAATACCACAAATCCGAAGAGTAAAGCCATTTCCCATCAGTGCTGCGTCAGGCAAGAGGCAAAGCAGGACTGTGGGGGCTGCAGACCCCAGTGGCTTTTGTTAGGCTAATGGATAACTGGGAGAAGTTGTCAAGCTTTCAGTAACAGTTCTCTGGCATTGCGCTCGCCTTCCTGCTTTGGTAATAACTGCCGGTAAGGGAGGGATGCGATGAAGAGATTGAGCCCAAAATTATGTTGCCTTTTTGTCAGCTCTATCCGTTGCCTGAATTAAAAATGCACACTACCTTGTTTCCTTGCCTGTCCCAGACCTGCAAGGGCAAAGAAAGAGGTTTTGGCAGCCCTTGGTACAAATTAGTGAAGTTAAAGGCTGTGCATTTTCCTCAGAGTTCCCCGAAAGGAGGTGCAGCTTTCCAGAGCTGCCATGTCTTCCTGCTGTATTGAAAAACTTTCTGGTCTATTTAAGGCACGAGATGATGAGCTGAAGTTACAGTTAAGTGTTGCAGATAGAAATTTGGAGTTACTCATCAGTGCTACCTACACATGGGAGTTAGGCCACCAGACTTCTTCTGTTCTTTCAGATTATTTGCTTTGCAGTAGAATAAACCCCAGCCAGAGTGATATTTGTGCCAATATTTCTTTCTCTTTTGGATAATCCATTGTGTGGGATGAAATCTCTATTTCTGCAAATGTTTTAAGGATTAGAAATTCAGTCAGCACCAGGTTTTAAAAGTAGCTCTTCTGAAAAAAAGAGATAGGACACAAACAGAGCTCTACGTCTGGCTATTGCTGAGCAGGAACCTCACGAGCAGAGCAGAATACAATGCAAGCAAACCTGAGTGCCAGATCACTCAGTAAAACCTGAGAATTGCTGAAATAATAGAGCAGAATCTGCCGAGGTAAATGAATCTCCGCTGTAACGGGACTGGTGTGAAGAGGTGGGCTGGGTGTGAAGCTGGCTCGCTCTTGCCTGCTTTGCTGGTGCAGGAGAGCGCGGTGGGATCGTGCCTGGCTGGCAGGGCTGGCAGGAGGGGACAGGGCTGCACGTTCATCCTCTTCAGTCTGCATCCTTCTCTTCTGTCAGAGTGGGGTGTCCTGGGCACAGTGTCCTCTGCACCAGCTCGCTGCTTCCCCAGTGTTTCACCACAGCCTGTCCAGCCGTGTCTGGCACCAGTAAAGTGATTTTAAATAGGTGGCCTCGACCTTAGTGAGTCAATAAAATGACTGTAAAGCAACTTCTTCGAAACAAAGCTGTGCTTGTTCCCTAAATTGCATGGAGAAGGGCTAAGAAAGGCCAAGTGACTAGAAGTTCAGGTGTCTGGCTCTCACCCCTTTTTGGCAAGTCTCGATTCATTCTGCTCAGCCCAAATACCTTCTGTGTGCACAGAGAAACAAACTACACCTCCATAGGATGCTCCTCTGCCTGTCCCTGGCAGCTGCCCTTCTGCTTTCTCCTCAGCGTGGTACCATCGACTGTGGCATTCCCTTCATCCCAGCTTTAGACCTTGCCAGTGTAAACACCCCTGCCATAGCTGAGCCCATAAAGTAACTCCCTCTGCCAGTACTACCTTCTTTGCTATTTCCTCGGTGAGCCTTCGTTTGGCTGCTTCTGTGACGTTTTGCTTCGTGCAAAACCGTTCTTTTCCTGAGATCCTCTCTGAATTGTGCACATCAATGTAGGCATAATAGGAACATTGCAAACTGTTTGGCTGTATATTTGAGGCATACGTGTATGTGCGTATATAAATTCACTTTTCACATAAAATATCTGATCATTGACGGACAGATTATTTACATTCTGGTCTTCCTCTCAATCTCTGCTTGCTTAAAATCATTTAAAACACATTGCATGAAGATACTTGGGCGTCTTAACAGCTCTTCTTTCATTAGCCAGTTCCTGGGTTTAAGCTCCTAAAACACTCGGGCACTTTTACAAAACTCATTCACTGATAATAAATAATCTTGAACAAACCCCCCATTTGGTTTAAAAGCCTGTTCTTTGAAGCTATTTCCAGGTGACTTTAATGTTCCACATTATACAAAACATAATAATGAAATGCCTTCTTTAAAAGAAAATATTCTCGTGTGCTATCATCTATTCATTCAGTTGTTCAGTGGAGGTTTGAACAATCAAGCTTAAAAAAAATGAAGGTGTGAATAGAATGATGTTGCAAACGCACCAGCTTCTCTATGTGGCCTTCATTGTGATTGTCGAGAGTAAAATTTACGTAAGTGGAGAATGATGTTTTTTGGTTTGGTTTTGTTTTGGTTTGGTTTTTTTAATGTTCCAAGATGACTATTTTATCTGTGTTTATCTGTGCAATGTAATCTTGGAACCAGGAGTGATTGAAAACATCAGAATACTATCAGAATGAATATAGTAGATGATCAAAAAATATTGATTCTGTACCTTTTATATTGTTGTAAGAGGAAACACTGAAATGATTGTCCACATAATTGTTTCTTTTACTGTTACTGAATTCCAAGAATATTAACAACGGAAAGGAAGGGCTGGTACTTTGCCTTCTCGTGACCCCTTCCTCTGTATATGTTCGCAGAGGATGAATATTGACAAAACTGTTATCAATCAAGCGAGATTCCATTTATCCAATGTCCCAAGAAGCTATAGGGACTGTAGGGCATTATTGCCTTAGACTAGTCCCTGGGAGGAGCGCAGAGTTCTTGCTTTCATGGCTGTGGAAAAGAGCTTGTACGCTTGTACCTTCAGCATTCCAGCTTCAGGAAAAAAAATGAGAAGATTGAGAATGTTTGATTCTTTCTTACATCAAACTGTTTAACTGCGTGTCTTTTGGCAGAAGAGCGAGGAAGCCGTTCAAGGCTTAAAATGTTTTTAGCCCCGTGATTCACAAGTACAATTATTTTTAATGTTTTGCCTAGCAAAAATAGAGACAATAGTGCTGAGGTGATTGAGTGATAGGATCTGAAAGGTTCATCCCATTTCACTGTAAATTGCAAGAAATAAGTTCTTCAGGAAGGACTTGTGGCTTGTTGCAAAGTCCGACTGCGACGCTGCGCACCAGCAGGGTGTGCTCCTGGGCGCAGGGCCATCCTCTCCCCTTGATACTGGTGAAGAAGGGGAACCCGACATCCAAACCAAAGTCACATTCCCGTGGAGATTTCTGGATTGTGGACGGTAGCGGCGTAGAAGGGTGAGAGAAGGAAGCAGCAGCCTTTGCTCCCTGCAGATCTTCTGTAACAAACGGAGTTAGAAAGGAATGCAGGATGCTTGTGGCAGCAAGGGTATGATTGATGCATGAACCCTTGACGCAAAGAGCCTGGAAACTGTGGAGCGGGGAGCAGCGGAGCTCAGAATGATGTTATGCTTCTGACAGTGGAGCTGGCATAATCTTTTTGGTCGATATTATCCCAGAAATTATTCTGTATCTTACCTAAAATAACCTGCTCTGGTCTCAGTCCAGAGCATCACACCGATGTAGTGGTCCCCAAGAAGGGAAAACATAAGCTTCTCTCACCAAGGGAGAGCACGAATCGCTCTCCCCTGAAGCCAGCCCTGTTACTGGTTTCCAGCCTCTTGTGTGGGCACAGGCAGTTGGTCTGCAGCTCCTTTGCCAAGAAACAGTCAGTCTAGTACCTTCTGCTTTATATTTACCAAAATATTTTTTCATCCGCTCTCCAAGCTACTGCTGAAGTTTGGAGGTGTGGCATATAAGAGTCAGAACTGTTGGTGTGGCTTGTCTGAAGACTCACCCTGCTTAGGACAGCCGGTCAGTTAGGTCAGTTGCAGCTTACGTTGTAAATGTGAGATATCAACCTGGCATCCTTCAGCAAGTGGTCAGGAGCAATGAGTACAAACAAGATCTTCATGCAAGTCATCCCAGACACAATGACATTTCTGTTGGGAGAGTGGAGTCATAGCAGGATTAGTGGAGAGGCTCCCGCTGAACTGTGAGATCTGAATTCCCCAGCTCTGTTGTTATTTTTATTCACAAGTTATAAGGGCAGCTGGTTTGTATTCCACTGTGCCATTACCGCGCAGACCTAGGAACAGCTTAACTTTCATCTTTGTGAATTTGGAAAGGAAACAGTAAGACAAAGAGCAGAAAACCCGGAGCGGCATGAGTTTTCTAGCATCAAACCTCTGTTGGTCTTGGATCCCGATGAAGTGCTTCTTATCGCTGCAGGAAAGATTTACTCTTGACTGAGATAGCTAAATTTAGGCTGTCTGCACTTGAGCTTTACATGCGAGGTTGGTGTCTCTGCTGCCCCTAGCATAGACACCCATGTTTGGCCACCTTACACCCATGTATCCCCACGGACTGTAACGGTGTTCTTAAACTTGCAGCTCACAGCCCAGTGCCGGTGTTTGACAGGTTTGACAGTCTCAGAAAAGGTGAATGAGAAAGCGGCTGAGAGGTGACTTCATTGCTGTGCAGTTTCAAGGTGATCTCGGGCAAGTTTTCTCAGGTTGAAAATAAGATAGTGAAAGAAAAAATCTTGTTCTTATTTCTGTTCCGAAAAACTTCCCAGCTGTGGCTCCAAATGAAAGGATTCTGAAGTTCCATGACGTAATTTGGTCTCCCAAATTTACAACATCTGTTTACCTTTTGCACCTCACTCACGACCAAATCCTAAGGGCTGCGTCTGTCAACCCAAACATCCAGCCTGAGGATGTGCAAGAGAGAAGCTTCTTCCGGCTGTGAGAACTCATAAAAGACATCAAAGATGTCCCAGCAAGAAACGCCGTGTGCCTCACCCTGGCATGAAGGGAAAAGGCAGGGTAGTGTGGTATAGCAATAATCGGGAAGGAATATCTCTTGCAAAGGGCACGAAATCAAGCCCAAGAGTGTTCCTACCGTGCTTGCTGAATTTTCATAGCTGGAGAAAGTCTAAGGGTTGGTTGTGCATTTGGTAATGCTGCTGTAGTTCACTAGCAGGATCTCACTGGCTTCCAGCTAAGGGGAAAGGATGGGCAGTGGTTAAGCTCTGACGTGTCTTGGGTGCAACCTGTGATCCCTTACAAACGTCTGCTGCGGTCTGGAGCAAGTAGCTGAGCTTCAGCAGCCCTGCCAGTTGCACAGGGACGGAGTCATCTGGCTGCTCTAACAGGGAGCATTAGGATTTGAACTGAACTACCCAACTGCTAAGATAACCAGCTGCCTGTAAGCACCCAGGAGAGGGAGGACAACCTGATTAGAGTGCATTGTGTAGGAGCTGCAGGTGCACAGCACCTCGCTGGACTTGCCTCTCTGCTTGGAGGCTGGAAATAACACTGGCATATGCTTAAAGTTAGCATCTTGTAACGCAATTAGCAGCTGGCAAGAGAGAGATGAAACGCCCTGCCACTTGTCGGTTCGGCACAAACCAGTGGCAAACCCTCTGTGGGCTCATCTGGCCTCGTGGGCCAGTGGATGAATCCCGTGTAAACCTTACTTTAAGCACTTCCCTAGAAAGCATGAAGGTATGTCTATTAAAAATGAGATCCAAAGTCTTTTCTTTCCTTAACTGGGCTGATTTTCTGATGGAACAAAAATCTAGAGGAAAGATATCAAAGAAAGACCATCACAAATACAGAGTGAAGTCGGGTTTGGCTTTTGTGGAAAGGTTTGGTTTTGATTAAAAGATAAATTTTAAACTGAAATACCCAATGTCATCTCTTCCGTTGCAGTTTTAGGATTTTTTAACAAAAGATTCTGCCATTCTTTTTAAAAAATAAACCCGGCCAATTTTTGTTATGTACTTTAAGTATTAATAGCTAATTTATATTTAACTTTTGGATCATTTACATTTGGGATGTACTGGCTGCATTGATAGCTAATATGCTCTGGTTAGTGGGGCCCTCTGGAATCTTAAAAAAGAGCAGTCGTATTTGAGGTTCAGGCTCAGCCTCTATTTTTGCAAGAAACAAGGTTATGATATGCCATTTTTCACAGATATAATCAGCACCACACAATGGGCTGGACTTTCTCATGCTCGGAAACAATAATTTGGAGAGGAAGAATGAAAACCAAGTAAGCAGCATTGTGTGAGCTGGGGGCAGTGGAACTGCCTGTCCACACCCGTCGCTGTGATTTTGATGCCAGGGTTAGTTTAAATTTCCTACAGGTGAAGTCTTTAAGAAAAACCAGCGCTGTTGATCCGTCAGAACTCAGTCTGTGAAGGTGAGTGAAGCAGCAGGCACGGCTCTTCTGAACGCTGGCCTTTGGAGAAGCGAGGTGCAGGACAAGATCTGTGTTTGAACTCAAGTAAGACAGCTTGTAAGGGTGCAGTGAGCGTACGCGGCTCAGGAGAGTGCAAGCTGCCTGTGATAGTAACCTCAGGGAACCTGCCAGCCCTCAGCTTTCTGTCTTTCTCCGGTGTGCGCTGTGGTGCCGTCGGCCACGGCTGGTCATGGTTCTGTGCTCTCTTACTCTATCGCCTGCTGTGTTTTCAAGGGGGTTCTTGCAGCCTGTGTCTCCAGTGGGTACCCAGTTTCTCCCAGGTAGGATCCATAACAGGTCATCTTACTGCTGTCACCAACCCCCCCAACGCTGATTGTACCACTTATCTTCGTCAGCTTGCTTGTCTCTCACCACGGGCAGCGTCTGAGCACCATTCTACACCCTGGCTGTACGCAGCGTAACGCTGCACAAATCCCAGGACACAATTCTTCAGCATCTGCTGCTTTTCTGTGTGGTCCTTGCTTGCACTGCTTTCTTCTTACGTATCGTAACCCTGGGAGTGTGTCTTCCCATAACCTTCATTACAGAACCTCCAGTTCTGTGAACTGTGTGATCCGAGACGGTGTTCTGCGTTGGTTAAAGGCTCTTGGTTGGTGTCAGGACCAGTAGGATCAGGATGTGGGTTTTTTTGGTGTAAGTTGTCCTTCCTGAAAAATAAAATGTCCTTAGCTTTTTTTCCCATAACTCCATCAAGATAAACATGCTCTGACTTGTTTCCCCAGGCCTCTTGGGACCAAGCCCAGGAGCTGGAGTCTGGGGGCAAGTGCATTTTATGGCTGCTCCGTTTTCCGTTGACCATTGGGCCCTGCAGCATAAACCTGTAAAGTCAAAAGCCTATGAACCCATGTAGTTTAGCTTCAGTTGCCATCTTCCTTAGGAATCTGCATCATTAATAATAATAATATTGGGACTTGGAAATTGTAGGCAACTTGATGGGTGATAGCTCCAGGGCGGTCTTGTCAGGCCATGGATCCTCTTTGCCAACTGGCAGCTGCTGCTTCGCACTCGGTCAACTTTCTGACAGTGAGTAACTCTACTGTAGGCGTTGGTTTGGCCAGTCTGGCCACTCACCTCTCTCTCTGGCCCTGGTAATGTTCAGCTGATAACATCTGAAAATTGCCAACTCAGAGCCTCCTGATTGCGGTGCGTGTATCATCTCCAGCGCAACGGTCTTCAGCTGCTTAATAGGCACCAAATGGAAACAAATACCTTACAACTGGCTTAGGAGGAGTAATGCAAATGTGTGAAGTTATCCCTAAAATATCATTACCTCCTGTTCCCCAGCAGGAACTCTAGGGCCTTGGTCAGATACATTGATTGTCTTGTCTGTAAAACTAGAGACCGAGCTTAAAAGGTTGAAAAGAAATGAGAGCTTGGGGGGGGGGGTGGGAAAAAAGCACTAGAGGGAGGAAACAAAGCCAAACTGCATCTGGCTAGGGTAAAAGGATACGGTCTTGCAG